>JASPKZ010002687.1:3000000-3280000 GCA_030220185.1 Diploptera punctata | reverse complement strand
AACAATGAACTACACGGTCTTTATAGGAAGCCAGATATAATAAGAACAGTTAAGTCCCGTAGACTGCGATGGGCAGGACATGTTGCGCGTATGGGGAATGAAAGACGTGCATGGAAACTTCTTGTAGGAAAGCCAGAAGGAAAACGCCCAGTTGGTAGACCAAGAATGAGGTGGGAGAACAACATTAACTATGATTTGAGGGAAGTAGATTATACAGGGAATGATTGGAAAGCAGTAGCTCAGGATAGGGATATATGGAGAGCTAATGTCCGTGCGGCCATGAACCTACGGGTTCGATAGTGCCAGTGAGTAAGTAAGTAAATATTTAATGTAAACGGCGATGTTAGAAAACAAATCCAAGAATGTGAGGTTATGTATATTCACTACAACTTCTTCGTATTACTTATTGCCAAATAGGATCGCAATATTGTAAGAATGCACCATAGTGGATAAATAATGAACACTTCAAGCTATATTATAATCATCTTACAGGTTACTTTATTTTGTTTTGTAAAAACTCAGTAAAATCAAGGAATCTGTTCATTATTTACTATATTCAATGTACTTGTTGGAGAAAAATAACGCTTGGAGCTGTTCTTAATATTAAAAAGGAGGAGCTTTCTTTATCACAAAAGCAGGAGCTAATAAAGAGAAATAGATAAAGAGCTAGGTGAAACACGACTGTCATTGGTTGTAAAACAAAATTCATTGAAAAGAGTCATGGAAGTGTATTTACGAAAGATGGCGGGGGTCATTTTATGCCACCGTGCTTCTGTGAATATTCGATCGGAGAGAAAGTGACTGCAAGCGTCATGTTGGCGAATGTGATAACACACTTTCCTGCTAGATTCAATTGTAACATATAGGGCGATTCTATACTAGGAGTCCACCTATATTACTGGACAAGTTAAGGTGAGAAAATGAGCGAGTTAGTACACCAGACTAGTTTAGCGATCACTTGATTGTTAGCGTTTTTTGTGAAAATTTGGCTACACTGTCTATGCAATGACTAATACAGCGAGTTTCGCTCAACCTGCGGCCGATAGCGGGAAAAGTGACTACAAACATTGAGTCATCAACTTGCGCTGCCCATGCAGTGTCCACGCTAGTGGCCGCAAATCGAGCGAAATTCACTGAATATATTTTATATTGCAAATATGGTTATTTTGGTTTACTTTGAGCACAATTTTTCACTTAACGTTAAGGCATTTCTCACAGTTTTTTTGAAAATCAACATTTGTTTTTGTCCCGCGCCGTAGCCGAGCGGTTAAGGTTGGAAGTATTGGCGCAGAGCTACGGGATTTGCGCTGGCTCGAGTCTCCATGGGTAAGAAATTTTCTCATGGTATTTTTCGGCCAGTATGGGACCGGTGCCCACCCAGCATCGTGAGGCAATTGGGTAGCTACAATAAGTAGCGGCTCCAGGTTGAGGAACCAGCTAGAACGGCTGGGGGATTCGACATGCTAACCACATGTCACCCCTACACTGGCTGTTGATCATCTACCTCTGTGATTGACACATGTGGATGTGAAGGGCCAGCAACCGGCTGGTAAAAGGGCAACCGCTGAAAAAGTGGAAAGACCCTCAATCGGAAACATTTGTATTTTCCTCTCAGATAATTATTCACATACTACAAAAATAAGTTGTACGTTTTTTTATTTTGAATTTATGTACACCGTGTTCCAAAATGATGGACTGGGTTTTAAGTAGTTGGTATAGCTTTACTAACGAAACTGGATGCGTGATTATTTGCTATAATGAAAGAAAAACTGTAAAAGTTTCATATCCTGCAGGCAGTAATTTGTTTCTTGTCATTATTACGTCGTCAGCGATAAATTTGTGAAAATGGCGATTCCTCTACAGAAATCATTCTGTGTGTTGAAATTTGCGAGGTATTGGCTCCATTGTTGCAGTGCAGCGAGCTTTCCGACGGCAATTTCGAATTGATCCTCCGACAGATAAAATTATCCGTCGATGGTGTAAACAGAAACAACAAGATATAAAAGGAAAAGTCCAGGACGTCCACGAACACCAAATGACGCGTCGGTCCGGATAACATGATTCATTCCCATAACCTCCACGGTCTCCCGATCTCACACCTTGTGATTTGTTTCCTGAGGGGGTATGTGAAGGACCGTGTGTACATACCACCACTTCCGGTCGACCTTCCAGAATTGAGAAGAATGATTGTTGCTGCTGTTGAATCCATTACTCCAAATATGCTGACCAAGGTTTGGAAGGAACTCGACTTTCGGCTAGATGTGTGCCTTGTGACGAAAGGTTCTCACATCGAACACTTATAAAGTATGTTATGAAAACTGGAAGAATTTCTCTTTAATCACATGTAACTTTTGTTCTTATATACCTAAATATATATCATGTAAGGGAAATTAAATAACTTTGAAACCCCGTCCATCATTTTGGACACCCTGTATATGGCATGGTTGCATAGAATTCCAACTATTTCTAAGGCAACCCTCTGCGCTACATGCCGGAAGGTCGAGGGTTCAAGTCCCGGTGGGGTCAGGATTTTTAAACTGACCCAAACCTTTCTGGCGGAAATATGGCCCTGGGGTCGACTCAGCCTCTAACGGAAATGAGTACCATACGCTTGTTCTGGGGGGTAAAGGCGGCCGTCATGCAGGGCTGACAACCCAGCTGACATCAAGTGCCGATTGCCCAGAAAACGTGGGAGCGTTAACCTCCTACTACCCCAATGGCCTCCTGAGGCCTGTAGTGGGACTTCTTTACTTATTGCTTTTTTTTTCTAAGGCAACCAGAGGAAACTATTCAAAGATTAGAAGCACTGTACACTAATTCTACTTTGAAGCCACATTTTGAGATTTAGCCCTCAACAAAATTTTGCATCCATTAGCCATTACTTTCCTCCTCGATTCGTTACAAAACCCTCTACTTAATCTGTTAGGCGCCACGATATCAATCAAAAAGCACGAAGTAAAATTTGTTTCAGAATCATTACATAACATCTGCCATTGACAGGCGCCCCCTGCATTTCGTAATTAATTAACTTCTACCTAAAGCTGATGCCTAGAAGGAACTAAATACGTGTTTTGTTAAAGCACAGCTGGAGCCACGTGATTAAACATGTTTCACACTAAACACCTTCAAACACTGTCTGCTAATGTGTAATTACTGAAAATACTTTATTTCACTTCTCTGACTTATTAGATGTTTCCCGAAATATATTTGGTAGCAAGTCCTTTAGGGGTTAATTGCTACATAAAACATGAGGAATTATATATGCGATAACATTAAGTATAGAGAAGAAAAATTAAACTGCAGAATGGATGGCGAAGTATTTCCACATGAATTGCAACTACACTGCCATATATTTAGTCATTACTATGGCATTACTGAATAATAGTTTGCAAAGAAATTGTGGGGTTTTTAAGCTGTAATTACTAGAGCAAAAATAATTCAGATATACCTAGACATTTACCTAAAATTGTAACCTCTCTTTTTTACACTAATATTATATTCCTTAATTATGCAAGTTAAGAAAAGAACATATCAGAAAGAAAAGGAACAAAAACGTTTGAAATGGTATGGACACTTCATGAGAATGGAAGAAGTAGAATACCAAAGAAAATCCTTGATTGGGAAGCTAATAGATGAAGTGGAAGAGACAGACCTCGAGAATGTTGGATTGATAGAGTGAGGAGAAGTATGGAAGCTAGAAAATTGAGGGAAGATAATGCTTTAGAGAGGAACCTTTGGCGTCAAATCACTTTGGGTTGAAGGAGAAGCACTGTATTGTGGAATATTCCTAATAAAAAATATATTTCGTTTTTGAATTCATTATTTATAAACTGTCTAGATAATTCTATACATCCAGAGGATTGTTGTATTGGTGCTGTGTTTCACCATTGTTGTTTATAACCTATATAGATCTTTGTTTACGAAAATGGATCAAAATATATAACACTACGGAAATTCCACTAAATCGAAATTACTTATTTGCATTAACTCATTTCTTAAGATGGCCAAGTATTACATACACAAGGCATCGAAGATTCGTCCGATATGATAAGAAGACCGATCGAGGTGTGCAACATTTGGGTATTAAATATTAATTTCAATAAAACAGAATATTTATCATAAGTAATGCCACGAGTGATTTCCAATTTATCCAGAGAATTTGGAAATTAAGAGTGGCATTTATTAGGACTATTTAAGGAATAAAATAAAGCTGTTTACTCACAAATCATTATTTAACTATAGCTATTAAATATATGTATAATATATATATGTATTTAATGTAAACGGCGATGTTTGAAAACAAATGAAAAACGATTGGTACGCTTCATTTGCATCTTTTGTTAATCACTGCAACCAGATCATATTATTTATTGCGAAAGGATCGCAATATAGTAAGAATGCACCCTGGTGGAGAAATTTATAACCAACATTATAGGTATTAATTAATTTATGATGTCCTATGCTGTAAATGTGTCAGTAATATTTTTCTGCAACGTCATTTCCTGGAAAATAATTCGTTTAAGAAAGTGCAAACAGTGGTTTCTTTTTTTTTGTCATAATCAATTGCTACAAATATTTTTATATTATCTCCCGCATACGCTATCTGCTGACATTCATGAACTCTAAATACAATCTGTTAGCCGTATTTCTTAGAGAGTCAGTCACTGCAATATAATGCTATGACCTAATCAGAATGTTAAAAAAGAGGAGTTTTCTCTAATATGATAAACTTCGGTTGATAAATTCGAGGCGAAACACGACTGTAATTGGTTAAAAATAAAAAATAATTGAAATGTGATTGGTCATTGACTCCCATTTGGGGCATGAGTTAAATAGTCATCTAAAATGCAAATGGTTGATAGTTTGGAGATTGAAAATTGGAAAATTAAGGCAGTTTAATTCAAATTTTGGGATCAATATTAGAATTAGAAAGAACAAGCAATTTTAAGATAAGCAAAACAGTAAGTCAAGAAAGGAAAACAATTGGAATATTAAATAAGGTGATGTGGAGTAGAAACATTCTGAACAAATCTAAAATATATATATATATATATATATATATATTTATAGTTCATTAGTGGAGAGAATAATATTTTATGGAGCAGAAACGGTGACAAGCACATAAATTAATGGTGACAGAGATGGAGTCTGGAGGAGGGCTTATAGAGTTTCACGAACAGACAAAATTAGGCACACTAAATCAGAGAAATAATAGATGTTTAAGGAAGGTGCACTACAAAACATTGAAGTCAGTAGACTGAAATCATTTGGCAATATAAACGGAATGTCAGATGACAGGGTACCTAAGATGATATTAAATTTTGAAACGGAGAGCAACAGAAGAAAGGGGTGATCGAAAGAACAATGGGTTCAAGGAGAGCATAGGAGTATGTTCGACGAAATGATTAATAAAGGATGATGCAGAGAATAGGGATGTATGGAGGAGTTAATTTACAACGGGTTGTAGGATAACTACTGTATTGTAAAGAAATTCTTAATAAACATATATTTAAAAACCAGATATATTTATTTTTTGTGTGGAACTGCAATTGAATCCCTTTATGGTAATCCAATAAATGGCTGCCGGTAGTACCAGAACTGCCTCTCCGGCGACAGGTCGAACATCAGCCCATAAAATTATTTATACTATTGCGCAAGTACAGAAGTGGGCAAGCGCAGAGACCACAAAGCAGAATTAGTGAATCCATGAGCTTTCCCTATTGTATTACACAAGGATTAAAATATAATTTGTCATGGGTGCGTAAACACTACAAATTATTAGTTTTGGTCTTCAAATATTGTAATAAACCTACATTATGGACAGAAAGTCTCATTCAACCGAATTGGCATGAACTCAAAGTTGTTTCTTCTTCATATTCCAGGCCTATAATAGAATTATGCGACTAAATATTCGGATCAAGAAAAACATCTTGAACCATGAGAGAAGTGGATTATACAACAGATGATTGGAAAACATTAGTTCAGGATAAGACGTATAAAAATTCACGTCCGCGCGTCCATGAACCTATAGGTTCGATAATGCCACTGAGATATATATATATATATATATATACTTACTTACTCACTGGCACTATCGAACCCGTAGGTTCATGGCCGCGCGGACATAAGCTTCCCATACATCCCTATCCTGAGCAAATGCTTTCCAATCATTCCCTGTATAATCTACTTCCCTCAAATCATAGTTAATGTTGTTCTCCCACCTCATTCTTGGTCTACCAACTGGGCGTTTTCCTTCTGGCTTTCCTACAAGAAGTTTCCATGCACGTCTTTCATTCCCCATACGCGCAACATGTCCTGCCCATCGCAGTCTACGAGACTTAACTGTTCTTATTATATCTGGCTTCCTATAAAGACCATGTAGTTCATTGTTATGTAGTCTTCTCCATTTACCTGTCTGTTCATCTCTCTTCGGTCCAAAAATTTTACTAAGAACTTTATTCTCAAATACTCGTAATCTCCTTTCCTCCGTTAAAGTAAGAGTCCATGTTTCGCACCCATATAATATAACTGGTAGAATAATAGTTTTATATATTTTCAGCTTAACGTTTTTTGAAAGGAGTTGGGTCATCAAAAGTCTCTGCAATGCATAATAGCATGCATTTCCAGAATTGAGCCTATGTTTAATTTCTTTGTGCATCTCATTCCTATTTGTGATTATTGTTCCTAGGTATTTGAATTCAGCCACTTCCTCAAAATTTCCCTCATTTGTCATTAGCTGTCCATTTCCATTATATACTGAATTTCTACGTGTGACCATATATTTAGTTTTACTGATATTTACTTCCAGTCCTAATTTCTTAGTGTTACTCAATAGTGTGTGCGTGTTGGCCTTTAGTATCTCCTCGCTATCGCCCAATAGTACTACATCATCAGCATAAACTAACAGCTTATTAACGCCATTCAGTTGTAAGCCTTCCTCATTCTCTAAAGATTTAATGGCATGCTCTAGTACAAAATTAAATAGTAGAGGAGATAGTGCATCTCCTTGCTTCAACCCATTCTGGATTTCAAAAGTGTCTGAAAACTGTTTGCCTACACGCACCCTACTCGTTGAGCCATTTAGACACATTCGTATAAGTCTAACTTTTTAGGAATTCCGAACTCCAGCAGGGTGCTATATAACTTCTCCCTCTTAATTGAATCATATGCTTTTTTGAAGTCTACATACAGTTGATGTACAGTACCATTATATTCCCATTTCTTTTCTAAAATCTGTCTTATACTAAATATATATATATATATATATATATATATACACACACACACAGACAAAAGTTAATGCCCGGCGTGCGCTGCTACGCCTAAATAAATGAAAATTAATGGACTTTTATGTTTAGTTGAATAAGTGAAAGGAAAGATAATTATAAATTTATATTTTTCATATACTCCGTGCTGATTACTCGGCGTTGCCCCGGAATCTGCTTATCCCGATCTTCTTGGACATAAATGAGCTGAAATACGAAAATTAATGTTATTTATGTTTAGTTAAATAAGTAAAAGGAAAAATAATATATAAATTTATATTTTTTAGACACCCCGTGTTGATTACCCAGCGTTGCCCGGGAATCCACTTCTCCGGATCTTCTTGACATAAATGAGCTGAAATACGAATATTAATGTACTTCTTACGTTTAGTTAAATAAGTAGAATGAAAAATAATAATAAATGTATATCGTAATTATTTTCAGATACCCCGTACTGTTTACCCGGCGTTGTCCGGGAATCTACTCATCTCGATCTTCTAGCATAAAAGAGCTCAAAGACAAAATTCGTTATTTTGAGTTATCCGTAAAATAATATCCGCCACGTGCTGCTATTCTTGCACAGGAATCTACGTACTTGTCTCTATCTTCTTGGCATCAATGAAACACAAAAATGGTTATTGTGAGTTATCCGTAAGAGATAAACGTGTGATGTAGCGGGCTTTTTTGTACAGCTTTTTTGAGATATTCAATTCTGTGTACATTAATTTTGTGTATTTGCTATGGTTTAGGCAACGTAAGCCATTTAAGCGTCCAAAGAGCTACTTTTTTCACGTCTTTCACTACAAAGGGCGATTTTTAAGGGTGTAGGAGTTGAGTATCACAACTCTCTTACAGCCTATGTTCATCCCAGGAATCTCCTGAACATTTTGCAAAAAGCCCCATCACAATCGAATCAACGGTATGGCCGCGCATAAAGTACGATCAAACAAACAAACAAACAAACAAAGAGACATTCATTTTTATATGTTAGATATACATCATCTTAAAAATCTCTAAAATGCATTTCCTAAAACGTATCAAGAATCTTCTTCCTACAACTCTTAAAAGAATTTTAGTCCAAAGCTTAGTGATTCCGCTTTTCGACTATTATCTAAGGATTGTCAGACAATCGGCAGCATGTTCGTAACATATGTATCAGATTCATATTGAATGTCCGAAAATATGATCATATTTCTACAGTTTTTCAGGAATTGTCTTGGCACCGTCTCCTAGGTGGGAGAAAATTACATTGCCTTTTTCTCATATTTAACATTCTACATACTTTAATTCTGAACCATTTCGCTTCTCGTTTCCAATATCCATCCTCTTGGCATAATTTAAACACACTGTGTCACCATAATATCTTGCTAAATATACCGCAACATTGGACATCCCATCACTCCACATCATATATAGTGAGTTCGGGTAATGTGGACCCTTCTGTTTCAGTGGACCCTGTTAATAATTTCTTTAGTTGGTGCTGCCCTCTAACAGAACATACTTTAACTTCTTACCCTCATCAACGTTGACGGGTTCAAGGCCAGTTTGTATTATTCTTTGTGCGAAGGTGTGTTTTTAATATTTATGAAAATTACCACTTTAAAAGTTTTTAAAACTAAGAATCAATTCTTAATTTCTGCTATTGAATATTACAAATGTTGAAAAAAGCTCCTACATATATTATATTATGTAGATGCTTTTTTAATATATTGACGGTTTTCATTTTGATATTATGTGACGTGGTGGCTGTATAAAATAATTAAGCATAACAAATTAATTCGGGTTAATGTGTCCGCCCCTCCTCCCAAGTACCTGTGTCCACTTTATACTCATACGTATATTTAGTATCCAATTATTATGGCTCTCTGTAAAAACATTCAATTAATGGGTTTTATTTTAATGACCTTGTAATTTTATTAAACCCAAAGACCGTCGCTTTCTGCAGTTGAATGACGTGTGAATGTTATAAACAAGAAATCTTTAAAACATTAAATAAATATCAACGTTTTTTTATTATGATCAGTCATAAGTATTTTCAGATTAGTCTCTTCCTTGTCTGTTTAAATTAATAGCGTAAATAAATTTAAAAATAATACTAAAAGCTAAGGTGGACTCTGGGGTCCACTTTACCCTAATATGGAGGTTAAAGTGGACTTTTCTTGTAATGTAAAATAGCTTATAAATTATGAAGATGTTTCCACAATTGATTAAAATAACAATGCAATTTCGTAGTTACAACACTAATGACAATCACAGTAATTAAATAAAATTCAAATCCCTTAATTAAAAGAAGAAAAACAACAAATTCAAAACAAGAGTCCAAATTACCCGAAGTTCCTCTACTATCTTCAATTCCTACAACTGCATTTCTTACCACAGGAAATCTGTAGCTGCCGGGAGTTAAAACTATTTAAACATTTAAACTAAATAACTCGCTTGCTGTATCGAACCCATAGCTTCATGGATGTGTGGACATAAGCTCTCCATATATCCATAACTTGAGCTAATGTTTTCCAGTCATCCTCAGCATATTCTTCCACAACTTTTTTTTGCCTAACTATTGTGAGCTTTCCCTCTGGTTTTCCTATAGGTAGTTTTCATACCCGTCTTTCATTTCCTATTCGTGCCACATTTCCTGCCCATCGCAATCAACAAGACTAATCTCTTCTTATTGTATCTTGTTTTATATAAATATCACGTAGCTTACTGTTACATAGTCTTCTCCATTCGCCTGTATCTACATCTCTCTTGGTCCATAATTTTTCCTAAGAACTTTATAATTTAATATTGATTATTAATAATTTTATTGTGTCATTGGATTTCGTTTTATTGTAGTTCAATTTGGCCAAATAGCAGTTTAGCAATTAAAACATTTTGTCTGTTCATTCTTACCTCTTAGAGTTGTTTTTGTCTAACATATGTTTCAGATCTTCTTAGCCCCATCGTCAGCGATTTAAGACTGAATTTTCTCATGTTGTCGGCCCTGATTCTTGATTCCTGCTCTCTTTGCCTCTGGTCCAATGAATTTACTAATGAGGACCAGATGCAAAGAGAGCAGGAATCAAGAATCAGGGCCGACAACATGAGACAATTCAGTCTGTAATCGCTGACGATGGGGCTAAGAAGCTCTGAAACATATGTTCGACAAAAACAACTCTAAGAGGTAAGAATGAACAGACAAAATGTTTTAATTATTAAACAAACCTCTTAATGTTACTTCCTATTGTATTTTAAAATAAAGTAGATTAGTATTTAGGATAATTGCGATTTTTGCAAATTAATGTAACATATGTTTGTCCTAGTGAGTGGAAGAGAAGGACACATGGTCTTAATTTCTCGAGGCTAGATAAATAAATGTATTAAAGTATGTATCTGTTTTGTTTAATGTTAACGTTGATTTAATTACGCTATTAATCATATGTTTGTTTTAAAAAAACATATTTTTGATAAATAGTCTAGTTCTAATATTATTATAAGAGGTCATGGGGAACATATCTGATAACATATCACAATGAAACATGAAATATGTTCAGTAAAATTGTTAAGACACTTGAAACGGAGATTATTTATTATTACTGCAATACTTGCATGTTTAGTTTCTAGAACATTTATAAAATAAGTAAATGTACTTAATCATACATATTGTACCTGGATATGCTGCAAGCCTTGAACCGATGTCGACCCCCGTGATTTGAATGGTATACGATATTAGGAGAGTAGAATCGTTTTCGTGTCCTTCAGCCGATGGAATGTCGATGAGGTTAGAAGTGTACCTCATCAAACCAGACGTCAAATCAAGAAAAGTCACGAATACCCAAATTGCATCGCGTCTTTTAACATTTAACTAATTTATTCATCAGATTGCAATGACTGGGTCGACTCTAAATCACTTCAAATGTCACTTTCCATAAAGAGAAACGATCATAATGCAATATTCAAACAAGCATGTCTTCAATTATGTCCCAACTGCACTCAAAAGACGTAAACTGAAAATATATAAAACTGTTATTCCCCAAGCAATATTTATGGATGCGAAACACGGACTCTTACTTTAAGAGAGTAGATTCTTGACTATTTAACTCATGCCCCAAATTGGAGCCAATGACCAATCACGTTTCGTTGAATTTTGTTTTACAACCAATCACAGTAGTGTTTCAACTCGCTATTTGTCGAATTAATAAATGATAATATTAATATAATAATTTTTTTATTATTGATTTCGTACATCTCAATGATGGATAAATCATATTTGAAGAGAAAAATTATACGCTCAGACCGGGACTTGAACCCGGGACCCTTGGTTCTCTAGACCAAGTGCTCTACCAACTGAGCTACCTGAGCAAGTACCGATCCAAACGCAAATCTTTCTCTATATACATTGTAATTCCCGTCCACCAAATGCTACGAAGCCATGCTTCTATCTTGCAAATGGCGGCTCAATTGAGATGTACGAAATCAATAATAAAAACTTGGAAAAAGCCGTACTGGCTGTAATGTATAATTCCCAAATATGTCTTCTTAATAAAGGAGCCGCCATTTGCAAGATAGAAGCATGGCTTCATAGCATTTGGTGGACGGGAATTACAATGTATATAGAGAAAGATTTGCGTTTGGATCGGTACTTGCTCAGGTAGCTCAGTTGGTAGAGCACTTGGTCTAGAGAACCAAGGGTCCCGGGTTCAAGTCCCGGTCTGAGCGTATAATTTTTCTCTTCAAATATAATAATAATAACAGTAATAATAATAATAATAACAATAATAATAAATAATAATAATAAATAAATAATAATAATAATAATAATAAATAATAATTCCATGGCGTGACAGGTCTAGAAGGCCCTTAGCCTACAATCCGGCTGCTGGCCTCACATCCACATGTGTCATTCACAAAGGTAGATGATATCAACCCAGTGAAGGGCTGACATGTGGTCAGCATGCCGAGTCCCCCAGCCGTTACAGCTGGTTTTCTCAACCTGGAACAGCTACTTATTGTAGCTACCCAAATGGCTCACGATGCTGGGTGAGCACCGCTCCCATACTGACCGAAATACCATGAGAAATTTCATGCCCCATGGAGACTCGAACCAGCACAAGTCCCGTAGCTCTGCGCCAAGGCTTCCTGCCTTAACTACTCGGCTACGGCGTGGAGCATTTGTCGAATTATGTTTACCAAAATAAAGAAAGCTCCTCCTTTTTAATATTCTGAACAGGTCAGAGCATTATATTGCAATAACTGACTCTCCAACAATTAGGTTGAATAAAGCAAATAATGAACAGATCCCTTCCAACTACACATTTGATAATTGTGTGTTGAATAATTGTGTTTTTAAATAATGATTTTACTGAGTTGTTTCCTAAAAAATGAATAACAAATAATGTTGGTTATAATATACAGTGTGATGTGTTTCTTTTTTCATCCACTAGGTTGCATTCTCACAATATTGTGATCTTAGTGGGTTATCGCTGATTGCTATCCTATTTGGCAATAAATAATATGATCAAGTTGCAGTAAATAAACATAACCACACATTTCTGATTTGTTTCAAACATCGCCGTTTACATTAAATATAAAAATATTTTAAAATACCGGTAACTATATTTAAATGGTGATTTTTTTAGTAAACAGCTTAATTTTATTCGTTAAATATTCAAAACAAATGTCACTCTTGATTTATAATTTGAAAATCACTCGTAGCATTACTTATGTTAACCAATAATTGAGAAATGTTAATTATAACCAGTAATAGGATTTATATGGAATAAAAATGACTAAATCAGACACTCGGTCGTAAAACATGGTACCTAATATATTTTTTTTTTTGTGAATTGAAGATTTTGCCAACATCCGATTCCTTTCAGCTGATTTCATAGGTTGTTAAAAATATCTCCAGCCCTTAGATTGGCAAAACACTAATATCCCGGGTCAGTTATTTGAATAATTCGGACCGCACTGAAAACGATATCATACATAACTATTATAATCAGGTATATTGTCTAATTCTACACACATTTAAATCATTTTTACTCCTTCGTTTTCTTCTGTTTTATTAAAAATATAAAATAAAATAACACTGAGCAACAAAGAAGAAACTCTGTTTTTATCTCAGAAAGAAAAGTGTGTGATTCTGATAGTATTGTTTCTCCTGAATTCAAATATGATATCGGTTTTTCTCCATCACGCACGGTTGTCGAGAGACAGGCATTTATACTTTCAAACACTTTAATATTTTCTACATTCGTAACTACACAATATTATTCGAACATTCGGAATCACCTAGAAAGTAAGAAGTGATGATTTTCTGCTATATTTCGCTTGTGGAGCATCCCTCTTGATGGTCCAACAATAATCGGCCAGCATATTAGGATTTAATTTGCCTTGATATCGCTTTTCCATAGCTGAAGTCTCCTGTTGAAAGTGTTCCCCGTGCTCATAGCTCACTGCGCCAAGATTTTCCGGGAAGAAATCTAGGTTTATTAAAAAAATAATTATTTAAATTCATTAATTGAAATTGAAATAAAATAACTGTGGGTGATGGAGAAATTCCGAATACATATTTGAAAACACGATAAAAAAAACTGCATTAAGTACAACTATTGGTACTCATGAGACAAAAATCATGTTGATCAGTGTAATTGATATATCCTATATATTGCCAATTTAAAGGCTGGGACTTATTTGTAAGAATAATGTCGGGATTAACTTATGGTTTGTGTCATATGTTTGGAGGTAAAACATTGCAAATAACAAACATGGCCTCCTGACGCTTTTTGTTTTTTAGTGATGAGGAATTTAAATCTCACGTTTTAAATGTTCGTAATATTTCTGACAACAGCTGTTTTTGCGATGACGTAGATGAAGACCCGAACTATGATGCTGTATATGAGTGGAAACCAATCGGATCCACGTTATTCCTAAAAATGGTAAGAAAAGATACCTTCACTTCTTGGTCCGTGTTGAAGTAAAACTTGGTATGTACTGTACTTACCATGTTTTACAGCCCTTTCCACATTTAACACATGTAAACAAAGTAAATTCTGTACTTTTCATTTATCAATTGCGAGCTGAGTGTGTGATAATTGAACTTTGTACAACAAACGCAATGCATGAACTGGAATTAACCTAAAAATATTTTTTATATTTGTTTCGCAGATTATTAATAAAAACTGTAATTTTATTACAATTATTAGGAAACAGAAACTCATACCTAGATGAAAATGAGGTATCTGCGTGTAAATTTTTCCGGAGGTAAAAAAAAAAAGTTGTGATGGGCAGGACATGTGGCACGAATGGAGAATGAAAGAGGAGCATGGAAGCATCTTGTAAGAAGCCAGAGGGAAAACGTCTAATTGATAGACTAAGAATGATGTGGGAGAATAACATTAACTATGATTTCAGGGAAATAGGTTATACAGGGGATGATTGGAAAAACATTAGCTCAGGATTGGTATATATGGAGAGCTTATGCCCACGCGGCCATGAACCTACTGTTTCGATAGTGTCAGTGAGCTAGTTTTAATACGTAACAGTTTCAGATTGAGGAAAATAGTTATAACGGCTGGGGACCTAACATGCTGAACATGTCACCCTTATACTGGCTAGATGATCTGTGATTAAACCATATGGTTGTGAGAAGAGAAGCGGCTGGTAGGCCAAGGGAATTCTAGATCTGTCGTGCCATCATAACTTGAACACACTATCGAGAGGAAATTAAACTCTAGCTGTTCCTCTACATCAAACATCTCACTATTCCTCATCCTTCCTTGTTTCAGCCACCCGACTCTGGAATTCCCTCCCCTCGGATATCAAGGACTGCCCGACTCAAAAACAATTTAAAAAGAAACTCACTTCATATTTCCTTAGACAATATAATATATAACAATATAATATCTTCCATAGTCCACCGCTGTGGTCTCGAGGCGTGCTGCCTTGTCAAGCAGCGGGCCCGGGTTCGATTCCCGGTCGGGACAGTTTTTCTTGGTGAGGGTTTTATCGGGGTCTTCCTCACCTGTAAGACAAATGTCAGGAAAACTTTAAGGCCCAAACGGTCCCCGAAATCATACGGTCATCATCATCATCCTTATTATCTCATCATCATCATCCTTCACCGGTGTGGAAAACAACGGGAAGCTACCACACCTACAATTTCCTAGTAAAGCTGCAATGCATAGCATGAAAATGCTATGATTGCAGTGAAAGACCTGCCCTCGGGCAGAATTGCTATGGATGGATAGATATCTTCCATGTATACTTTTATAATTCCTTTATATTTTAAACTTTCTTTACTAAGCCATTTACTTAATCTCACTGTAGGTTATTATTCTTTTATTATAATAATAATTATTATTATAATTATTATTATTACTATTTTTTTTCTTTTCCTTGTCAATGTTATGTTGTGTAGTCTTAATTATCTATTATGTATAATTTATCATAATTCTTACTGTATGTATAATTTAATCCTGGTGGAGTGGAAGAGAAGACCTACCAAAGCGGCACAAAATGGTAGCAGAGCGTGGTTTATTCATGGGTAGCATCGTAATCTCTCTCTCTCTGTACAAATTGTTAAGCAGAGCGAGGTAATAATACGCTACAAATGGTTAAAGCAGAGAGTAGCGGGGGTTTCTACTCGCCACAAATGGTAGCAGAGCGTGGTTAAGGGTTTGGTTTTTTGGGTTTAATTGCGCCCAAATGGTAACAAAGTGTTTACTTTGTATTTTTCATATTGAAAGATATGCTGTACTTATGTTGAAGTTATTAAGTACTGGTTTACGTGTTTGTTGTACATTACGTAAACATTGATTCATCTTTCTTCGTTCCAAAACAGAGACTGATTTATGCAAGTAATACTACGTTCGCTTATTGTTGTTTACATCTTGTGTCTATCATACTTTATAAACATGCCTAGCTGGGTGATGTAATATCCAGAGATAAGCTCGTTTGTGAATTAGGCCTGCTAGGTATAAGAGTTGAAGGTGATGTAAACATATTACGTCCAGCGGCTTAAAGATCATATGAATTCTCTCTCCCAGCCTGAACAAATACTAATAAAGCGTAAGTTCATTGTAGATAACGCAACTCAAGAGGATTATTTGGCAGAACAGCATAAGGATATGAGTGATCGTAGACTTAGTTCTATTAAAGATTTATCTAGTGGAACTGTTTTCTAACATTTCTTCTTTTAATGGAAGAGAATAATCAACGGCTTTCCGAGAGTTGATTAGAAAGTTGATCCTCTGCGATGGTGAAAATAAAGAATCGTTAGTGGGTCTTCCTCATCAAAATTAAAACTCGATTTTCGAATTGAAATTGGTTCCCGATGAGTATTTTGTGAACTCAATTTTGAGTTGCATCGGAGGAAATCTTATTGAAAATCTGGAGTGAAATTGTTAAGTTGAGATTCTCTTGGATGGAAAGTTTAGAACATGTGAAGTGTTCGTTGTTGCCTCCTAGATTGTTGGAAGACTTTTGGATTAATTTTGTGTCACGTCGATTCAAATGCCTAAGAAATCTTTGTTGGAATTTATCGCCAATGTGCAAGGAGCTTCACTTGTGTTGAATCCTTATTTTCGGAAGAGAATGTTAATTGATCTTATTCTGCAAAATATGTCCCCGGCTACTAGACAGCATTTGGTATTTACTACAAACCTCGAAATGTAGCCGAAATTGTTCTCTTAGCCAGAAAAGTGGCGGATTTCGAAATTGCTGAAAAACAGAGGGACTTTAGTGAAAGAAGTAAGCTGACAATTTAAAAAATCTAATACTCTTCGGCGAATCGTCCTTCTGGGTATTCAAAAAAGAATCTACAGTGTTGGAAATGTCAGCGGTATGGGCATTTGTCCAGAGAATTGTCAATCTTAGTTTACGTAGTTTGTTTATATATGTATATATTTTCGTTTGGGATAGTAGAATGTATTACTGATGAGCAACGTATGGGAAACTTATGTTCAAAATGGCTCTGAACCGTATGTTTGTAAAACGTTTTCTAACACAGTTACTCTGGAATTGGAAAGCGTCAATGGCGCATGGTTAGAAACAACATGTGAGTCAGCTAAAAATATGTAGTGATATCCAGTAAATTCAAGCATGTTTGTTATAAATAAAAAGAGAGCTGAATGTTAAGCTAAATTACTATGTATTATGACACATATGTTAAATTAGCATATCTATGGTTCTGCTTTCCTGTTTGCGCCTGTTCTTTGTTTCAGTTACCTTTTCCTTAAACATTGGCAGTTCTACAGTCTATATGCCTGGAGTGTTCGGCAGTCGAGCGCTTGGAGGATCCGGCCGACCCCCGAGTGCCCAGCTGACCGACATAGTGGCTTTGGAACTATGGATTCCTGGAAAGCGGTGGAACGGGATTGCGATCCGGCAATCCGATGATTATCGTCACCCCGAGTCTCTTCACCTGGAACACCGCAATGTTGTGCTATGGCGGCTGAAGCCAATTGGAGTATATTTTCAGCGCTGGAATAGTCTACATGAAAGCAGGTGTGGTGATTGTGATATTGGGGACGATGGAAGATTTTGCTTTGAAGTTACCGCTGGAATCCAATAGTGTTTTATGTTCCCCTCCCACGTGGGATTGCTTCTTTGGACATTACTGTCAAGCCTATGGACTCTTTTTCTTGTTTACCCGGAGGGTGTAGGGAAGACCTATTGAACCGAAAGTGCCTTTTTTTCGGTTCAGTTATACATCTTTGTGATTCTCCCTACTGAAGAACATTTGTGAAGCCTTCCAATGTTCCTGTGTTCTGTGTGGTTGCCCCTCTTCCCTTTTTAACCCTATTCCTCGCGCATCTCTACTGCGCACATCCCTTCCACTCGCGAACCTGATAAATGCTCGGTTATCTCAACGGACTTCATCATTCGAATCGGCTCACTAAGTGGCGTTTGGTTCTTTAGAAAGGGGATTCAGTCTGTGAATCCAACTCAGTGCACCATGAACTGGCGAGGTTAACATGGTGAATGAGAAGATGAGCAAGTGGATTGTAACCGAGGGACGGTTAGAGTTGATTTCGTCTAAGCAAACATGAAGAAGGATTTCCAATAGGACTTAGACATGTATGCGTGTGATATTTTAAATGGGTACGTTATTGTTCTATTATATTTTGGTTACTGTTTGTGACTGATCGACTGATCAGAGATCAATTTCTGTTATGTATTCATTATTTTGTTTTTTATATAATCCACACTTATTTTCTTATTAAAAGCTTATCTTTTTACGCCCTTTATTATCATTTAAGAGTTATTATCATTCTCTATCCTATAACGAAATTAGTTCAGTCCATGCAAATTATAATCAGTGTTATATTCATATGCATGTTCAAGTGGAAAAAGAAAGATGAATGGTTAGCCGCCTTCTATGGGCCCGAGGCAGGCTGTTTTGTTGTAAATAACTTCGTTGAATGTTTGGAACCCTTTACTAAGTACAGCAGTATCATAACCCAGCGATCCCGGAAGGTAGCAGTAACGTATTCGTATTCGTACTCTCTCTCTCTCTCTACGTACAAAATGATTAAGCAGCGCGTGGTTGGTTCTACCAAGTTGCTATGGATGGATAGATATCTTCCATGTATACTTTTATAATGCCTTTATATTTTAAACTTTCTTTACTAAGCCATTTACTTAATCTCACTGTAGGTTATTATTCTTTTATTATAATAATAATTATTATTATAATTATTATTATTACTATTTTTTCTCTTTCCTTTTCAATGTTATGTTGTGTAGTCTTAATTATCTATTATGTATAATTTATCATATTCTTACTGTATGTATAATTTAAAATCCTGGTGGAGTGGAAAGAAGGACCTTACAGTCTTAACTCCATCAGTGTAAAATAAATAAATAAATAATAATAAATAAATAAATAAGTAATAAATAAATAGTATGTAAATACATATTAATTAAATAGGTAAGTAAATAAATAATTAAGTAAATAATTAATCAAGTAAATAAATCACATCATAAGTCAATCAGTAAACTCCATCTCTCAGTCCCCTCCGTCCGTCCCTCCCTCCTTCACGTCCGGCCCTTCTCCCTACCTCTCTCTCTCCCGAACCCCCTCCGGCTCCGTCCGTCCCTCCCTCCTTCCCTCCCTCCTTCCCTCCCTCCCTCCCTCCCTCGCCTCACTCCCCCGTCTCCGTCCCTCCTTCCTTCCCTCCCATCCTTCCGTCCCTCCTTCCCATCCTTCCCTCCTCCCTCCTTCCCTCCCTCCTACTCCCTCCCTCCACTCCCCTCCCTCCATCCTCCCTCCCTCCAGTCCCTCCCTCTCTCGTCCTCCTGCCCTCCCTCCTTCCCCCGTCCCTCCTTCCCTCCGTCCCTCCTTCACCTCCCGTCCCTCCTCCCCCGTCCCTCCCTCCCTCCCTCTCTGTCCCTCCCTCTCTCCGTCCCTCCTTCCGTCCATCCCTACTTCCGTCCCTCCTTCCCTAACGTACATAAATAAATCAACAATACTAAATCGAGTAGAGTTTTTGGTAACGA
The DNA here is from genome assembly GCA_030220185.1 of Diploptera punctata. NCBI lineage: Eukaryota > Metazoa > Arthropoda > Insecta > Blattodea > Blaberidae > Diploptera > Diploptera punctata. The sequence goes on along the minus strand of JASPKZ010002687.1, from coordinate 3,260,252 downwards.
TATTGCATTACAATAGTTAGAAGATCTGTAATGATTTAGAATGGCAAATCCCTGAAAAATCCTGTTTCACTCTCACGTATTATAATACCCAGTAGTCTACTTCTGTGGTTTTAAAATTAAGTGTGTCAAAAGGGCACATGTATGACTTGGAATTTCGTGACTTCAATTGTATTCCAAAGCAACGTTTGGATCATGCTGAGGAATGGCATTTCTGCTACAAAGTTCACATTTTACAAGAGTTGAAGGCCATAGTTGTCAGCTTAGAAAACAATCTGCACTCGATTGTGTCCATGATCGAAATTGTGGCCCTCTTCGAATTATGACAGCGGGAGGCCGATGATTTACCTCGCAATTGCAAGGTCTCCTCCAATGTCGTATATCTGAAACCTTTCATATTAATTTTAAATTCATTACTTATATGCAAGTAGGAAGTCTCTATCAAGATGACAATTCGATAAAACAAAAGTATGACCTTATATAAGTTAATAATTACAATTTATCATTAATATTGTCAGCGTCAATTATTCAAAATTCAATGAGCTTAATTTACTCTATTTAACAATATGGCAGATATGTTGAACAATAGACCACATACTCAAGTAATTATGAAATAGATCACTATTGTCGTCTAAGTTGTACTAGCTTTCTAAAGTGCAGTTCCATGAATTGAATGGACAAAGAAATGTAATCAATTTATCTTTATGTAAGGCTGTTGACATAATAAAGAATATTTCATTTACGTACATTTTAACATAATATCAATGTTCTTGACGTCCTCCAATGGTAAAAACTTACGATTACATAACAAGAAAATAAAAAGTTGTTAAAGAAAGTTGAATAGCGGTAACAGCTAAAAGAATTTATCGGAGAACGAAAGTCATAAAAAATATAGAGAAATCCATATTTATTTAAAAGAAATAAAGGGAAAGAAATCTTCAGCTATATAGACCTATATAGCCTACTTACATGTTAAGGCCTGTAGATCAAAAAATACGACTGTATACGTATTTACATATTTATGCTTATAGGATAACTATTTTGTTGCAATTATATGTGTAACAAGCTCAGCTGTAATATACAGAGTGAAAATTATATAAACCGACAAACTCTGGGCGGTTGTAGGGGACACCAAAACAAATATTTTTCCCTAATGCCATTTTTTCCTATGATGATTATTTAAAGCGGTAGAAGGCGTATTAGGCTCTTCAGTTGTCATGACTGCAACTGCTTTTGATGGTAGGAATTGTTTTGTCTACCAGTGTAGTAGTGAATTGTATCTGTTTACTAGTGGAGCGATACACCTAGAGTGAGTACACTGATATGTGTGGGCCGGTCTTGTTGGGGACTGTTTTATTGGGACATATCTCCTATCTAGGCTATTAAATGGCAGGCACTATTACAATTTCCTCGCCAGAGCATTGCCAGAATTGCTGGAAGATATCCCGCTCCCTACAAGACAACGTATGTGGTTCCAACATGACGGGGCGCCGGCACATTTCAGTCGTCGTGTGCGTCGATTCTTGAACCAACGGTTTTCAGAAAAGTTGATTGGCATAGGTGGTCCTGTACCATGGCCTGCTCGATCCCCAGATATGACCCCTTTGGATTTTTGTTTTTTTTTGTGGGGAGAGAAGCGCAACCTTGTTTACACAACTCCTGTTGCATCAGAAAAGGATCTGATTGCCCGGATAGTAGCAGCAGCAGGAGAAATTAACGATACTCCTGGAGTCTGTCCGTGTTAGACAGAACATGATCCGCCGGTGTAACCTTTGTGTTTACATGTCAATGGAGGCATTTTTGAACCTTTACTGTAATTTAAGTAATTGCGTTGTGTTAATGTGTTGTCTCTTGGTAATAAAAAATTCAAAAAGTGTTTGTTGGTTTAATTAATTTGCCGCCAGAGAAATCTTCCTCTACCGGTTTAAATAATCCTTATAGGAAAAAATGGCATTAGGGAAAAATATTTGTTTTGGTGTCCCCTACAACGTCCCAGAGTTTGTCGGTTTAAATAATTTTCACTCTGTATATAGGCCTAACTAACTTTTATATATTATTTGATGTAAGTATCAGTTGTAACGGAAGAAATTATGATTCAGTCCTGTCTGTTTAATTACATAAAAGTTAATTTCATCCATAAGAGATTGTTTTAATTTTATTCTTGATCTGTTTGATAAAAGTAATTAGGATAAATGGAAGTTTGAAAAATTGAAAAATGAGGCATTTTCATATTCATTGTGACCAAAATTTGTCATCCCAACTTCTCTTAGAAAACATTAAAACTAAAAATATATAAAACTGTGATTCTCCCAGTTATATTAGGCCTATATGAGTGCAAAACATGTACTCTTTCTAATGGAGGAGAAATTATTACGAATATTTGAGAATAAACTTAATTAGGCCAATTTTTGGACAAAATAAAGGAGATGAATAGAGAGGCAAATGGATAAGACTACATAAAAGTGAGCTAGATGTTTTTTATGGTAAGCCAGACATAATAAGAACAGTTTAGTCTCGAGGACTGCGACGGGCAGGACATGTGGCACGAATGGGGAATGAAAGATGGGCACGGAAACTCCTTGTACGAACATCGGGGAAAGCGGCATTAGTCAGGTGAAGAATAAGGTGGGAGAATATAATTAATAATGATTTGAGGGTGGTCAATTATACAGACGCTGATTGGAAAATATCTCACGATAGGGATGAGCTTATGTCCGCACGGTCATGTAGCTACGGATTCGATAATGCCAGTAAATTATTAGTTAGATAGTTAATATGATTGGAGTAGACCTACTTTTTAATATTAGTAGTAACACTAAAGTCGGCCGCGGTGGACTAGTGGTTATGCTCCTTGCCTCTGGTCCCGAGGGTCGCGGGTTCAAACCCGGCCGGGGTCGATGGGTTTCTTTAGGATGGAAAAATCCAAGGAGCAAGTCCTCCGGGAGGGACTTTTTAAGCCATGGGTCCTGAGTCTGAAGATTTTCAGGCTCGTAAAATATCCTTAAGCCTGAATGAAAAGGCCTCTAAGCAAAAATTTACCTAATTTTTCCGTCCTAGTAGGCCCTACTACCTTGGTTTCCTAGATGTCAGTATGAGGCGGAACGCTGACAACGTACCACTCAAATGACATATATACGAAAACAAGTTTAACTAAATTAGTATGGTTCGAATTCTTCCCTGTAGCGGGAGAGCGCCTAAATCTCTCTTAAGGGAAACATGGGCTTACAAGAAGAAGAAGTAACACTAAATCTCCAAGCTATAGGCCAATCAGTGCTGAAAGAAATAACACTAAATAAGTTATAGAGTGAGTTTCACTCCACCTGCGGCCGATAGCGGGAACAGTGGCTGCAAGCATTGAGTCATCACCTCGAGCTGCCCACGCAGTGTCTACGCTAGTGGCCGCAAGTCGAGTGAAATTCACAGTATTTTACCATTCAATAGAAATTCATTCAAATAATAAAAATCCCCTAACTATTTAACAAACTAACTCACTGGCACTATCGAACCCTTAGGTTCATGACCGCGCTGACATAAACTCTCCATACCTCACTATGCTGAGCTAATATTTTCCAATCATTCCCTGTATAATCTACTTCCCTCAAATCATTGTTAATACTATTTTCCCACCTCATTCTTGGTCTACCAACTGAGGGGTTTCACTTTGGTTTTCCTACAAGGAATTTCCATGCACGTCTTTCATTCCACATTCGTGCCACATGTCCAGTTCATCGCAGTCTACGAAACTTAACTGTTTTTATTATATCTGGCTCCCTATAAGGGCCATGTATTTTACTGTTGTGAAGTATTCTCCATTCACCTGTGTATTCATCTCTCTTTCGTCCAAAAATTGTTCTAAGAACTTCATTATCAAATACTCGTAATCTCCTTTCCTCCCTTAAAGTAAGAGTCCATGTTTCACTTCCATATAACTGGTAAAATAATTTTATATAGGCCTGTAATAAAATTCCTCATACATATTTATTCTGAAATACTTCCTCAATACTCGTTTACGGTGTAATTATTGATAAATTATTTGTTTATAATCCCACATACTAAACGAGAAGGGAAATTCAAGAATCAGAAAAAATAATTTTCTTATATTGGTGTGTCATAAATAAATATATATATTGTTTTGTGTGTAAATTAATATTATTTAAGTTTTGACATATGCCTACAGAGACCGAAGCAAATGGGTGGTGTAAAGTTTACACCATTTTGATGATACATTGGCAGTGTGCGCATGTCCAGTATGTAGGAGGCTCCGCGAATCGATCCGTTGCCGTCATGGCAGTAACCGGAACTTACCCGGATTAGATTTACACTTTACTCAAATTTCACATACAACACGACGTACGGGAAAGCTAACTTAATGAGACCATCAACAAGTATGTCACAAAATTGCGTAATGTCATTGAAATAAGATTATATCATATTTTTATTTCCTAGGCTCACGATAAACTGCATAATAAGTATATTCAGCATTTTGTGCGAGTATATACCTATTAATATTCATTTTGAAAACTTTTCTTACTTTATTTCATTTGTTAGTGATAGCCGCCCAGTTGGCAGATCTAGAATGAGGTGAGAGAATAACCTTAAACATGATTTGAGGGATAGAAATATATTATATAATGAAAATGGACAGCTAATGAAAACTGAGGGCAATTTTGAGGAAGTGGCTGAATTCAAATACCTAGGAACAATAATCACAAATAGGAATGAGATGCACAAAGAAATTAAACATAGGCTCAATTCTGGAAATGCGTGCTATTATGCATTGCAGAGACTTTTGATGTCCCAACTCCTTTCAAAAAACGTTAAACTGAAAATATATCAAAAAATTATTCTACCAGTCATATTATATGGATACGAAATATGGACTCTTACTTTAAGGGAGGAAAGGAGATTACGAGTATTTGAGAATAAAGTTCTTAGGAATATTTTCGGACCAAAGACAGATAAACAGACAGGTGAATGGAGAAGACTTCATAACAGTGAACTCCATGGTATTTATAGGAAGCCAGATATAATAACAGTTAAGTCTCTTAGACTGCGATGGGCAGGATATGTGGCACATATATGGAATGAAAGACGTGCATAGAAGCTTCTTGTAGGAAAACGAGAGGGGAAACGCCCAGTTGGTAGACCAAGAATGAGGTGGGAGAATAACATTAGCTATGATTGAGGGAAGTAGATTATACAGGGAAAGATTGGAAACATTACCTCATGATAGGGAAGTATGGAGAGCTTATGTCCTCGCGGTCATGAATCTATGGTCCGATACTGCCAGTGAGTTAGATAGTTATGATTTGAGGGAAGTAGATTATGCATGGGTTGATTACAATGCATTGACTCAGGATAAGGATGTGTGTAAAGATTATTTTCGCGCGGCCATGAACCGAAGTGTTCGATAGTGCTAGTGAGTAAGATAGTGTCAGCGAATATGTCCGAAACTGCGTAAAATCAGATCGCATAACTCTAGTATTTGAAATGTTGTCTTGGCTCCGATTGGAAAACAGGCGAAAGATACATTGTCTCTGCTTCTTATATAACACTTTGTACACCTTATCATTCCCTCATATTTCTACTCGCTTCTATTCACTATCTTTCCACCATAACGTAACCACATGATCGAGAGAAAATTTAACTCTAGCTTTACTTCAACATCGAACATTTCACTACTCCTCGTCCTTCCTTGTTTCGGCCACCCGATTCTGGAATTCCCTCCCCTCGTATTCCAAAGACTGCCCGATTCGAAAACAGTTAAAAAAAACTAATTAAATATTTCCTTAGACAGTGTAATATATATAACCCTGTAAAAATTATCAGATTAAATGGTTCCAACACGTCCAGAGAATGTCAAATTCCCGTTTACCAAAGATGATTTACCACCTCAACCCTAAAGCCAAAAGAGACCTCGGAAGACCCTTCAACCGATGGAAAGATCAGTTTTTGTAGTCGCAGAACGGGCATCATCACCCAATACTGCATTCGGAAGAAGAAGAAGAAGAAGATTATGTATACTTTTATTATTATTTGATATTTTACACTTTCATTGCCAAGCCAATTACTTAATCAAATTATAAGTCATTATTATTAGCATTATTAATAATAGTTTCCTTGTCAATTCTATATTAGGTAGCCTATTCCTAATATACACCCTGTTCCAAAATGATGGTCGGGGTTTTAAGTAGTTGGTATAGCTTTACAAACGAAATTCGATGCGTGGTTTTTTGCTAAAATGAAAGAAAAACTGTGAAAGTTTTATATCCTGTATGCAGTAATTTGTTTCTTGTCACCTGGCGTCCAGATTTGAGAAGTTATCTTCTTACCACACTATTGACACTAGGTCACAAGATAACAGTCTGCTAACAATCCCTCTTCATAGTACTTCCTCTTATTCTACTTCCTTCGCAGTAGCCTCTGCCTGCTCCTGGAATTTCCTTCCTCAAGATATCAGTGGTTGCCGCACACTTCGTACTTTTAAGTCACGCTTATACAATTACTTGTTGTCTAATAATTAATGTTTCTCTATTTATTTAAATTTATACTATGTCATTAATAATTTTTCTCGTTTTTTTATATCTTGTACATATTATACATTAATTCGTTAAATCTAGAGTAAATGAAAATACATTGTAAATATTAATTGTATTTATAACATGTAATCGTTTAGGTATATTGTAATTTAGATATAAGACTAATTTTTTGCATTTTTTTAAACCTGATTTAGTGGCAGACAAGGCCTTAAGGCCTTAACTCTGCCAGGTAAACTAATGCTATTATTATTATTGTTATTATTATTATTATTATTATTATTATTATTACTATTAAGATTACCCAGGAAAACATTGGAATGGTGTCCACCTGGAAGATGGAGGAGAGGAAGACCTCGAAACCCGTGGATGCAGGAAATAAGAACTGGAATGAGATCAAGAGGACTGGAGGACATGGATTGGATGGAGAGAGACGAGTGGAAAAAGAAAAATAAAACTTTAGGCACAGAAAGATGTGTAAACATTAAAATTCTGTATATAAATAAAATTATAATTATTATCATTATTACGTCACAGCGTTAAATTTATGAAAATGGCTACTCCTGTACAGAAGGCATTCACTGTGCTGCATTTTGCGAGGTCTGGTTCCATTGTTGCAGTGTAGCGAGCTTTCCGAAGTCAATTTGGAATTTATCCTCCGACAGATAAGATTATCCGTCGATGGTATAGACAGTTAGAAACAACTGGATATATCTGTAAAAGGAAATTATGTGCGACAGTGTTTGAACGATAATGTTTCCCGACGATGTATAGGACGCACCGGTAAGGATGATATGGTTTATTCCTGATGGCCTCTACGGTCTCCCTATCTCACACTTGTGATTTCTTCTTGTGGGGATATGTGAAGGACCATGAGTACGTACCTACGTATCACCACTTCCCGTCGACCTTCCAGACTTGAGAAGAATTATTGTTGCTGCTGTTGAATCAATTACTCCAAATATGCTGACTAAGCTTTAGGAGGAATTCGACTATCGGCTAGATATGTGCCGTGTAACGAAAGGTGCTTACATCGAACACTTATAAATTATCTTACGAAAACTCGAAGAGTTTCTCTTTCATCTCATGTAAGTTTTGTTCTTATACATATGATGTAAGGGAAATTAAACAACTTTGAAACCTCCTTCATCAATTTGGAACATGGTGTATATTGTTAATCAACATGTAAATAATTCATAAATGTCATTACATGTATCATTTAACCCTGGTGAAGTGGAATAATCATGTATATAATTTTAATAATTATTATAATTAAAAGTTTAATGTAGTTCTCCTAAAACAAAAAATTATTCTTTTAAATGTGAGCTAAGATGTATTATTATTATTATTATTATTATTATTATTATTATTATTATTTTATTATTATTATTTTTATTATTATTATTGCGAACATTATTAGTATAATTTTAATAATTATAATTAATATTATTATATTATTATTATTAATTATTTTTATCGTCATTAAAGCTCTACTTTTATTAGCAACCATATTCTACGCCAAATTCATTGGTAGACTCTGGAAATTCCGAAACCAGTTATTAGGTGCTGCCGCCATTGGGCTATTCTATGCTCAAAAGTAATTTCTTTATTTTTTTGTAATTAGTCTCTAAGCAGATTAATTGATGCTTCCTGTTCCTTTGCTTATCCATAGCGTAATATTAATTTCATTTACTTCAATTCCAGTTTAATTTGTAAAATCTATTTACAGAATATTTTCATGTATTTTTATCTGTTATGTATTTTTTCCAATATTTTTCCACTAGTTCCCTTGTTGAGAGGCAGAAATAGCCTCATATTCGTAATTCCGTAGGTTTAATTAATATCATTCTTATTATTATTACTATAATTATTATTATCATCATTATTATTACAATCATTATAATCATTATAATCACCTTAATCATCTTTATCATTATCATTATTATTATTATATTATTATTATTATTATTATTATTATTATTATTATTATTATTATTATTATTATTATTATTATTATTAGAAAAACACATTCTATATCGGTGTAGAGCCGAAACCAAAGATTTAATGTTAGAAGATCAAAAGGTGTATATTATATGATGTGAAGCATTTGAGTATCTGAGAGTAAAAGTAAATAAAGATGATAAACAACAAAGTGATATTAATAAAATAATAAATAAAGGTTGAGCAATAACAGCAATAATGAATGTAGTCTTATGGAACAGACATGTAATCAGAAAAAGATAAGTTACAAATATATAATTCTATAGTGAGAAATACTGCCACATATGGAGCTGAAGTTCGGAAATTCAACAAAAACTTATGTCGATGGAAATGGATTTCATAAGGAGAGCAGCAATGTGATCAAAATTAGAAAAAAATGCTCATACGAGAAAAAATGAATATTAGATATTCAATAGTACATTATATAAGATAGGGTAAAATAAGGTTAATTCGTGGTATACGTAACTCCACGATATAGTTAATTTTGAAACATTGTCCAGAAGTTAAATGCGAGATAAATATATATTGAGGTATTTAGACTAAAGGTCATATCTTTAGATAACACATATTTTTACTTTCAGTATACTTCCTAGAATGATAATATTTTACCGAGATTTTAAAATTAATTACACGATGTTAGCAGTATCATGAATGTACCTTTCTTTACCCTACAAGCAATTAAATTCGTATGGTCATGTACGACGAATGGAAGAAGAAAAGTAGCCCAGATAAAGATTGGAATGGTGCCCACCTGGAAGGAGGAGGAAACGATGACCTCGAAACTCGTGGATGCAAGAAATAAGAACTGGAATGAGAACAAGATGACTAGAGGAAATGAAGTGGATGGATAGAGACGAGTGGAGAGAAAATATACAATTTTAGGCACACAAAGATGTGTAAACATTGAAAATCTGTATATAAATAAATAAAATTATCATCATCATCATCATAGCACATTCATGAATTTAGGCCATTTGTTAACCTGTTTCGGCCTCAAGAGAAACATAATCCAGAAGTCTTTTGAGTGGACGTCCAGGTCTTCTTCTTCCTGCAGGTTGATATTTTAACATCTGTTTGGGAATTAAACCCGCCATAGCCTGTCCCAAGCCAGGTTGAAAAAGGGTGAGGGGGAGGAGTAACACCTCGTAAAAAAACCTTGGTTCAGCTTGCCCAGCTGATAGTACCTTGTGAGGGCCCCTTGCCATGGTTACGGTGAAGACCTCAACGGCAGATACAGCGGAGAAGGAATCCTTCGGTACGGTGTACCTGACGGAAGAGGCAACACTACATCTACTGCCTTGTAGATTGACAAACGGGCGGATGGGGTTCGTTAGTCCTGCAAGACAACCCATCTAGGAGAGACAACTCCGAAATAAAACGGGGCAGGCTGAGCTCTGGAGCTGGGTGAAGACAATCGGCCTAGGGAGGAAACCCCGAATAATAAACCCGCCATGAAAACGGGCTAGCAACCCACTTCAAGGTGTATCTTATACATTGCTCGCAGTCCCAAGGATCAAGCCTCGGATCAAATTTAGACGAAAATGTTGGAAGGGTCATAGAGAAAGAATGGAAGAAAACCGGCTAGCAAAAAGAGCTAAAAAAGATAGACCAATGGACAAGAGGAAGACCAGCCAAGAGATGGATAGACAGTGAATGCACATCCAATACGTCTTCCTCCAAGGAGTGATTTTGGAAATAAACAGGATGAAATCCTACAAATTAAGTTTAAGAAGAAGAAGAAGAAGTTTGGGTATTCTGTGATAAAATTATTATTATTATTATTATTATTATTATTATTATTATTATTATTATTATTAACTAATTCACTGGCACTAGGGAACTCGTAGGTTCATGGCCGCACGGACGTAAGCTGGCTGTTTGATTGATCTTAAATATCACTTGAACTAATTTCAGAAAATAACCAGCTGATACAAGTAATGACAGTGTTTTATAATAATTATTTTAATTATAGACTCGTACAAAACCGATGTTTTGGAATATGCTATGAAATTATAATTACTCTCTTGACAGTTTTGATAAATTGATATATTCAAAACAGCATACTCTTATATTAACAATCGATAAGTGCCTTATAATTCAGAAATGTGATATATTTTCGGTAATTAAGTAGTGATTTTTTTTAAGAGTCACGTAGTTTCAGATGACGTCAAAATGTAGAATGCAATGCTGCTTAATCGCTACTATAAAGCATTTATAAGAAATCGCTGCTGCTAAGCTATGTTAACATACATGCCTGTGAAGCTATTATAAAGTAAGTCACAACTCCGCGCATGCTCACGTGTGTATCTGTTACCAAGCGTACTCTACCTCGTCTGGCTTAACTTCACAAGAAATTTGTAGAAAGAGACAGCTGTGCTCACCTCTCTCACTCGCACCAGTGTTGACGGTTTTTCTTCACCAGATGTTAATTGGGGACAAGGAGGAAAACGAAAACTGACAACAGGGTACGTTATTTATTTTGTAACTGATCGAAAGCGGCCAAGGATCTACCCTTATATCTCCTTCTCTCTCTCTTTGCCAAGTTATGCCTGATATATAATAAATAAATGTGTGAGTTCCTCTCAATATGCATTTCTTTCCATCTGCGAGGAGATGCTGGAAACCTTTATTCGACAGTCTTTAAAATTTGGCTCTGCACCCTTCACTACTGCTTCTGAAGATAGAAATCTCCTTATGCAAACGTGTTTCTTCAGGCTAGGGATTAGAAAAAAGTTGCACGGGGATAAAGCTGCACCATAGAGAGGGAGTGGAATTTTGATTTTTTAAGATATTCAGCAACAATATTTGCAAGAATCGGAGTCAAGCGACAGCTTTAATAACAAAAAATATTTATATAAACAAATAAAATACTTATATCGCAAATAAACATCCGGGAGTGGACCTGTCACCTTCCAGCAACAAACCATATTCAAGTTAACCTAACATAGCAACTTGAATGAACATAGTTGCTGACCAAGAAAACAATCGGATCGCGAAAAACATTAAATTAAAATAAAATAAAACATGGAGCAGAGTTGGGTCCTTGCTGCTGTGTGTCAACAGCCAATCATTCACCACACATCAAACACACCATTATCCAAATGTATCCGGGGCAAATTAGACTCTGCCTAGGTACCCGGGCACCACAAACAGCGGGCCGAAATATCGCTCACCACCCGTCATTTTAATAACGGTTCGCAAGGCTTTTTCACTTTAGTCTTTAGTCAATATTTGCAATACTACTGGCCGACACGAAGAATCCAAGCGACAGGAATGTTTATTCACAACACCTGGCAAGAGAACTTTGAGCAGACCCTTCAAACGTTGAATTGAGACCGTAACAGACCACTAGGTCTATCACATGAAAGGAAGAAGAAGAAGGGCACCTTATTAAAAATGGTCAACATACCTCAATATACTACCTCATCTCCGGTTATCGGTGTTTTTTCCAACACCTGTATACATTTGTTTGCTTCACTCTTCGATTCAATAAATATTAATAGTGTTACATGCATGAAGAAACAAAATACCGGTATTTTCAACTGACCGATTAAACGCATTCTACTTGTTTTATGTCCATACTGTTTAAATAGATACAATGCAAACTCACTATGGCTCTCCAAGAATTCCAACTAGAGTCTGCACATTCAATCCCGCTCGAACCTCGCTTCCAGAGCTTCCCAGTCTCGTTGCTTCTACGAAGGAACATGACGTATTTAGGGGAGCGACCGGGAGTCCCGTTGGGTCAGATTTCCCGTGAGCAAAGAGCATTCTTCATACGCAAAATAATGTGTACAATTTGAACTCTAGATATAAAACAAAATTACAACCTGCACAGTAAACATATTTCCGTCGTCCTTTAGATCTAACTAGATTGGACAAAAAGAGAAATGTTGACATTCGTAAGAGGTGAAAAGTTCAAACACAGTAGAAGATATTCAAACGTATTAAAAGAACTGGTTAAATCACCTCCACTAATTGATTCAAATCGTTTGCCATGAAGATATACAGTATCAATCTAAAGGGCAGAGTGAGAGAGGAAGACCTCAACAACACTGGAGAAACCAAGAACATATAGAGATATAAGGACAGGCTTAACTGTGCCTAAACCTAAACTGTTCGTGATGATGAAGATGATGATGATGATGCAATGCTGACAATTCTAACTGAATTTTCTTCTCTCAATATAAGAATCCACGTTTCTCAACCATACAGTAATGTTGGTATGATAACACTGGTAAACATGATTTTTGTCTCATGATTACCAATAGTTGTACTTAATGCAGCTTTTTTATCGTGTTTTGAAATATGTATTCGGAATTTCTCCATCACCCACAGTTGTTTTTATTTCAATTTCAATTAATGGATTTAAATAATTATTTTTAATAAACGTTTTTTCGTCCAATTGTCCATCGTGAAATAAAACCTAATGAACTAACTCAAATGATTTCAGCTATGGAAAAGAGATATCAAGGCAAATGGAATCCTAATATACTGGCCGATTATTGTTGGACCATCAAGAGGGATGCTCCACAGGCGAAATATAGCAGAAAATCGTCATTTCTTACTTTCTAGGCGACTCCGGATGTTCGAATATTCTGTAGTTACGAATGTAGAAAATATTAAAGTGTTTGAAATTATAAATGCCTGTGTCTCGGAACGCTTGCGTGATGGAGAAAAGCCGATATCATATTTGAATTCAGGAGAAAGATACTATCAGAATCACATATTTTTCTTTCTGAGACAAAAAAAAGTTTATTTTTTGTTTCTCAGTGTAATTATGGAAGAGTTGGGCGTAGAACCTATTCCACATCATATTCAGAACTACCAGAACAACTGGAAAGCTCATCTTCAACGAATACCAATTTACAGAATTCCAAAAGCAATGCTTCATTTCTGGTGATTAAATAAAATAAACTCTTAAAGTTTTATACGATTTTCATATTTATTTCAATATAAATTCGTTACATCTGTTTTAATACTCTGCACATTCTTCAGACGAAACAGCTGTAACAAATTTGTATTAAAATAAATATGAAAATCGTATAAGACTTTAAGAGTTTTAAGATAAAAACTTAAAATTTGTACCTTTATAGCAGGTGCCGTCGTCCTCCACTATGTTGAAATATTATATTTAAAATATTATCTGGAGGCCTTTCGGAAGTTAACTTCCATCATCAGCAGGATGAGTTTCTGCTTCGAGTTGTTGTTTAGGACGACGTAGACTCCACGTTGATTCTACAGACACTTGGAGTCTACATCGTCATAAACAACAACAACTAGAAGAAGAAACTCATCCTACTGATGATGGAAGTTAACTTCCGAAAGGCCTCCAGATAATTTTTCAAATACAATATTTCAACAAAGTTGAGGACGACGGCATCTGCCAAAAAGGTACATATTTTAAGTTTTTATCTCATGACAATTCACCTCAACGGAATTTGATATGAATTTTATTAGTAAGTTATTTAAGAGTTTTATTTTATTTAATCACTAAACATAATGGATTTTCATTAGTAAACATTAAATCAATTGATTACTCAATGCTTTACTACTATCATCAAGGCAAAATATCGCTGGGACGTACAAAAAAGCGCTGGATTGGAAATTCCTCTTTGAGATCGTAACAAGCCACATGACCTAATACTTGCATAGATGAGGATCTTTCCTACATATATATATATATATATATATATATATATATATATATTTTTCGTTTTGTAAAATGTCTCATTAACTTGATTTTCTAACAAAACCAAAAGAGCACAGGGTGTCAATGAGAACATAAACTGACTTAATTCGTTAAATTTAGAGTAAATCAAAATACATTATAAATATTAATTGTATTGTATTCATAACTTGTAATCGTTTATATATATATATATATATATATACATATATATATTGTAATTTAGATTTAAGACTATTTTTTTGTTTATATTTTTTTAAACCTGGTTGAGTGGTAGACAAGGCCTTAAGGCCTTAACTCTGCCAGGTAAAATAAAGCTATTATTATTATTATTATTATTATTATTACTATTATTATTGACAGTCCACATGTTGTTATAGGAATGTGTACTGTGCCGTATATGTGGAGATATGCGAACACGGACCAGAGTTGTATTAGTAATTTTAATCAGCAGATATTGCAACTTGCTTACAATTACATTTCACATTTGCATACCTGTACTCACAATTACTTTACAAACAAACTAATGAAGATAAATAACACAGGTATTACTCAAACATGCGTTTAAACAACATTTCAGTTTTATTATTAATAAAAAACGCATGTATATTGAGACGTCGCAGTCTATATAATTATAAATCACATTTCACGTCCTAGAAATTCTCTTTTTTTTTTAAATGGGCCCTAATTATGTACTTGCTGCGCAGACGCATAAGGTCGATAGCGATCGTTTATATAACTACATGTCTGTTGGCTACATTTATCAGTTTAGCCTCCATGACCTATAACAGTGTGTTATTACAGTTTACAATTCAACTTACGGAAAAATACTCTCCATTAAGGTCGAGAGGAAAAAAAATGTTTTGATCAGGAATTTGAATCCAGTTCACTTGCTCTAACTGCTGGTGCTGGTGCTGGTACCGGTACCGGTATTTTAATAAGAAATCTGTTTAAGAATACTAAAGATTGCTGCAATATCTTTTCAGTCAACAATTTTCTTCCTTATATTACATCAAAAGCTTGTTAACAAGTTATATATAAACAAAATTGCATAAGAA
This sequence comes from Diploptera punctata, assembly GCA_030220185.1. Classification (NCBI taxonomy): domain Eukaryota; kingdom Metazoa; phylum Arthropoda; class Insecta; order Blattodea; family Blaberidae; genus Diploptera; species Diploptera punctata. Next base: position 3,244,971 of record JASPKZ010002687.1, on the reverse strand, counting down.
ATTACTCCGCCAACTTAACTCTGCCAGAATCAATAAAACATTATTATTAATATTATTATTATTAGTTTGATCCTTCCGGGAATCTATAAAGATAATGAAATCTCTGTTAAACAAGATGGCAAATTATCTTCTTGGGAAAATATCAACACTGAAGTAAGGCAGGGATGTGGACTTTCACCGGTGCTTTTCATTATATACATGAATAAATTAATAAATGAATGGAGGAAAACACAACGAGGATATATGCCCATCAATAGGAACCTCAAACTCGATGCTATTCTTTTTGCAGATGATTTAGCTCTTCTGGCACTTTCCGAAAATGATTTGCAACGATCAATTTATAATTTACAAAAAATAGGTGCCAAATTTAGTATGGAAATATCAATTAACAAAACTAAAATTATGGCATTTCATGGGAAGGACCCCATACAAAGTAAAATCTGTCTCCAGAATAAAATTTTAGACAGATCTAATCAACTTAAATATCTTGGATACTATCTCTCTATCTGGGATGAAAAGGATACCCCTGAAAAAGTTACTAGTTATAATAAAAGTTTAGGAATTATTAATCAAGTTATGAAACCATCCCTTGTACAAAAAAACACCAGATTACGTTTATATAACACTTTGGCTAGACCAGTGTTGACGTATGGTAGTGAAGCATGGACACTAAAAAAACAACATGAAAGCAGAATAACGGCTTGTGAAATGAGATTCATGCGCAGAACAGCGGGTTACACCAGATGGGGTCGGAAAAGGAACACCGATATCTTAAAAGAATTGAAGACTACGCCAATTTTGGAATACATTAAACAGTACCAACTAAATTGGAAACACCATCTTGAAAGAGTGAGTTCAAATCGGATCCCCAAAGCTGTTTATAATTATATACCAAGAGGACGAAGATCACTGGGCCGTCCTATGAAACGCTGGAGGGAAAATTTTCTATAGGATCGTAACAGGCCTTGGCCTAATACTTGGAAGGAAGAAGAAGAAGATTATTATTATTATTATTATTATTATTATTATTATTATTATTATTATTATTATTATTATTATTATTATTATTATTATTATTATTATTATTATTATTATTACGTCTAATGGGGGGAAGCGTTATACTACTTTTAATCGCCATATGACTGGATTGTTAAGGAACCGTCACTGATAGAGACAATGTTCTTAGGCAACTTCGTATTTTACGGGGAATAAGACTGAATTCAAGACAAAATGATAGCCTACAAATAACAATCAACTTATATTAGTCATTTCTTTAGAACAATATGTGGGCCTACCTAATTAGACGTTTACGCTTTTTGCATGATATCCATAGATATACTTTACTTGCAATTTCACTATGAGTAGAATATTGCTCTATGCTGACTCACCTGTAAAATCTGATATTTTCACCAATTCCTCAATGGCTAATACAGGATATTTTTCACAAAATTTTTGAAAATATTCAAAATAATATGTTTCTCTCCCATTTTCAGTAATTTATTTTCCAACGTTTTAGGAAATTCTGCAGAAAACGGCCATTTTGAAACGATATAATTCCCAAACAACGTATTCCGTATATTGCGAGCGTAAGAATATAAAAATGCTTATTAAACGTATTAAAATTTAAATTATATATTATTTATATATGTAGGGAAGTTCGGGTAATGTGGACCCTTCTATTTTAATGGGCCCTGTTAATATCTTCCCTTGCTGCTCTTGAACAGAACATATTTTAACTTCTTCCCCTCATCAACGGGTGCAAGGCCAGTTTCTTTTATCCTTTGTGCGATGAAGTGTTTATTTGTGATATTTATGAAAATTACCACTTTAAACTTTTTCAAGCTAAGAATTAATTCTTAATTTCCGCTATTGAATATCATAAATATTGAATGAACTCCTAAATATATTATGTAAATGCTGTTTTAATATACTGACGGGTTTGGTTTGATATTATGTATAAAGTAATTAAACATAACAAAGGAATTCGGTTAATGTGGACCCTCTACGAGAACCTGGGTCCACTTTACACGAATACGTATATTTTATCAATGAGGATGCTATCTGTAAAAATCATTCTCTTAACTAATGTTATTTAATATCCTTGCAATTATACTAAACTAAAAAACCGTCGCTTTCTTCAGTTGAATGACATGTGAATTTTATAATCAACAATAATTTTTCAGAACATTAAATAAATATCAACGTTTTTAATTATGATCAGTCGTAAATATTTTCAGATTAATCTGTGCCTGTCTATATAAATTAATAGAATAAATAAACTTAAAAATGTACTAAAATCTAAGGTGGACTGGGGTCCACTTTATCCGAATATGGAGGTTAAAGTGAACCATTCTTGTAATGTAAGAAAGTTTATACATTCTGAAGATGTTTCCATATTTTAATAAAATAACAATGCTAATTGACAGTTACAACACTAATGATAATCACTGTAACTAAACAAAATTCAAATTCCTTAATTAAAAGAAAAAGAACTACAATTTAATAACAGGGGTCCACATTACCCGTAGTTCCTCTACAACTTATATAGACAAGTTTAGGTATAGTATAACTCGAATATAACTTGTATAGACATGTGCTACGTAATAATATATTTTTTATTATTTTATTTCCTTTATTTCGAGTGTTAGAGAGCGAACTACATTTTCTTACATGATTAAAGGTAAAAACATTATTCGACCAATGAAAATGAAGTCATACATTTGGTTTGTTTATATTACAAATGGAACGTTGCACGGAAAAAGTGTAGTGTCAATTATCAAATGTAATAAAATTAACTCATAATCGAATAAAATATATATATATACAGAGTGATCCTCTAATTGAAATAAGTTATACACACGTCATTCAGTTCACAAAGGAAAGCGATGAAGCACCTTATCTACTCGAGGTACACTATCTGACTGTGAATGCGTGGGAAGTATTCGTAAACTGCTGAGTCAGCGAACATTTCAAGTCCCGTGCTTGCACGTGTAAACCTTTGTTATAGCACAGCACAAACCCCGCGTCTGCCGTCCACTACTATACTGATCTCACTGTATATATTGTGATAGGCAGATGGTATTCGGGAACCATTAGGGCCTTAACGTTTCATGATATTCGCCTTAAGGGTGAAGAAGAACTCAGCGAAATACGACCATTAAAAGTGGGGGATTACGTGAAATTCGAAAATTAGAAATGATTCTAGCAACTGTCATGCTTGTTTGATAGCAATATATAACTTTGTGTATACACAGCAATGAACGAGTATTTTGCTGATACAGTAAAACTTGTTCAAAGCGGAATCACGTGGGACCAATTATTTTTTTCACATTAGACAACATTCCGCATTATAAAAAATAAAAAATATTAACCAATATTATATTATAGAGCACCATTTGTCTTTTTATATACCTTGGATTAATATTGTAGTTTCGCTGTCGTTGGAAAGTTAAGTATAGTGTGTACGAGCGACTTCGACGGTAAAGCGCGAAGAAAAAAATAGTTCCGTTTCTTCAGCGTTAAAAATGTCACTTAGGCGCGTATCCTCAAATTAAAGTATGCAGTTTCGGTTTCCACTCACTAACTATGGTCCGGAAATTTGGAGATTTTTTGATCGCAGACTTGTAAAACACTCCCACACCTCGTTGGATTTTTCTTTTTTTTTTGCTTTACCTCTTCATTTTATCATTTTATTCATTATGTTTTCTTTGTGTTTTAAAATCTCATAAATTATTTAAAATTAGTCATTATTTCGCGTACTGAGAGTTTGTTTTTCTTTATCTTCAATCACTTTCACTTTTTCGTTTAATGACAATGATACATACCATTTAGCCATCTTTTTTCCGTAAATTCAGAACGCTACCTGTGAAAGATATGTACACAATCGGTCTCAGATCTTAAAATAATTTAAGATTTTACATTGCACTGGTTATTTATAAGACAGATGTCACACGCCAAATATTTGTTAAATGAACCTGTATTTCGCAAAACCTGTGTGCAGTGAGGCCGAAAGAAAATTCCAGATACAGGTAGAAACTCTACTTCTCCCGGAGGCAGGAGTCATCAGTCATCACTTACTGTTAATTCGCCTAACCGGAATTCAATGAAGTGGAAACTAATCTATTTCTCTCTCTATCTTTCCGCCTTATAAACATTTTTTTCATGAATTGTGTGGAAATATCCTTCCGTTTCCGCGTTGGACAGATTTCGTTTTATAAAAATAAATAATATAAAATTACTATTACTTTGCCGGGACCAATAACTTTGTTCACATTGGACAACTTTCCGCATTATTGACGTTCCGGATTAAACAAGTTTTACTGTATTATGTTGTAATAACATTAGATGTAGAAGTTTACCTGAAACGAAAATTAAAAAAAAAACAAGTTCCATTTCTTTAGGCGTAGAAGCACACGCCAGGTAGTAGCTAGTTAAAAATAAGATACAAATATTAAATTAGTAAAGGATCGTGCAGATTGCAGTCTAGGGAGGCGCCATTCTCGATGTGTAAGGGTATTACATCACTGTCGGCATATTATCCACAGCTATCACAGTTCATGTACACTAATTACAAAGAGACACCCGTAAAACGATATGACAGACGTCTCCATAAAAGGTATCCGCTGATATAGACGGTTGCGTAACTTATATGTTGTCCATAGTGGTCTCACATTCTAAGACTTTTTTTTTTTGTTACGGTGAAACACACTATCAGGTTCATTACCGACTACATTGTTTAAGGAATAGTGTTCATTTCAGAGTTTTATATTCTTATCTAAGGTGATATATTCGAGAGTTATTCACTTTTGTACATATAACCATTTTGTGATATATAATTCAAGGTTCACTTTTTGGACTCTAGAGTCATACATGATTGATAACACTGAGCAACAAAAAATAAACTTTTTTTTTGTCTCAGAAAGAAAAATATGTGATTCTGATAGTATTTTGTCTCCTGAATTTAAATATGATATCGGTTTTTCTCCATCACGCAAGGTTTCTGAGAGACAGGCATTTATAATTTCAAATACTTTAATATTTTCTACATTCTTAACTACATAATTTTCGAACATTCGGACTCGTCTAGAAAGTAAGAAATGATGATTTTCTGTTATATTTCGCCTGTGGAGCATCATTCTTGATGGTCCAACAATAATCGGCCAGCATATTAGGAATTCCCTCCCTCAAGATATCAGGGGTTGTCGCACACTTGACACTTTTAAGTCACGCTTATACAGTTACCTGTTGTCTAATAATTAATTTTTCTCAATTTATTTAAATTTATACTATGTCATTAATCATCTTTTTCTCGTTTTTTTTATATTTCTTCTACATATTATATATATTTAATTCGTTAAATTTTAGAGTAAATCAAAATACATTATAAATATTAATTACATTGTATTTATAACATATAATCATTTGTCTATATTGTAATTTAGATGTAAGACTATTTTTTTGTATTTTTTTAAAACCTGGTTGAGTGGTAGATAAGGCCGTAAGGTCTTAACTCTGCCAGGTATAATAAAGCCATTATTATTATTATTATTATTAGGATTCCATTTGCCTTGATATCTCTCTTCCATAGCTGAAATCTCCTTATGAAAGTGTTCCCCGTGCTCATCGCTCACTGCGCCAAGATTTTCCGGGAAGAAATCTAAGTTTATTAAAAAAATAATTATTTAAATCCATTAATTGAAATTGGAATAAAAAAACTGTGGGTGATGGAGAAATCCCGAATATATATTTGAAAACACGAAAAAAAAACTGCATTAAGTACACCTATTGGTACTCATGAGACAAATATCATGTTGGCCAGTGTAATAACTAACTCACTGGCACTCTCGAATACGAAGGTTCGTGGCCGCGCGGACATAAGCTCTCCTCACCTCTCTATCATGAGCTAATGTTTTCCAATCTTCCCACGTACACACAACATCCCTCGATTCATGTTTAATGTCATTCTTCAACTTCAATCTTAGTCTACCATCTGGGCGATATCTCTCTTGTTTTCCCACATGAAGGTTCCATGTCCCTCTTTCTTTCCCCATTCCTGGCATATGTGCTTGTTATTGCTGTCTACGAGACATAACTGTTCTTATTATATATGGTTTCCTATAAAGATCATGTGACTCGCTGTTACGAAGTCTTCTCCATTCGCATGTCTGTTTATCTCTCTTTGGTCCAAAAATATTCCTATGAACTTTATTATCAAATACTCGTAATCATTTGTCCTCCCTTAAAGTAAGAGTCAATGTTTCGGATCCATATAAGTTGGACAATGACAGTTTTATACATTTCCAGTTTAGCGTTTTTTTAAAAAAAATTGGGACGATAATGAATTCATGTAATGAAAAATAGTAATCATTTCCAGAATTGAGCCTATTACCAAAAAAAAAAAAATGGGATAATTGAAAGGTGACGACGAAAATCGAGCACAGTCCATGTTTCAAGGAAACTACTTACTGGTGTCATTTTTGTACGTGTATGAAAATTAATTGCCTTCATTGATTTGAAAAACATGATTTAAATTTTGAACTCTGCTTAACTATCCCTTCTTGCAAGATTAGATTATAGATTTACTACATTCAACGTTAAATACTGAAACAATAGTGCGTGTATATATATATATATATATATATATATATATATATACATATATATACACACACACATATATATATATATATACATATATATCGATAAAGCGTCACTGCCATAAAGTAAAAATATTATCTTTAATTTGCTTACTTAATGTAATCAGCTACTAGGTGGCAGTGAAGACCGAGTTCTCGCGACATCTAGTAATAATGGAGTATATATATAAGAGAAATAAGTGTTTGAAATTGGATTCGCCTGGTGGTGTAATGGATAACACGCTGGGGTATCGATCCAGATTTCCGGGTTCGAATCCCGTCCAGGTATTTATATTTCATATCATGTCATATATATATTTGAGACGGTGACTTAGCGCCGTCCGGTGTACCCTATTGAAATCCACTGGGTTACCTGGCAGCTAATTTCTTGTTGGCTATCGAGTTGGGGTTCTGGATATATATAATCCTAGCCTTATGGTGAGAAGTGTTTCGCCTGCAGATCCAGATTGGAATAAATGGTGGACTTTTTAACCTTAAAAGAGGGCGTCGGAACCTGCACGCCGGCTAGCAGAGAGTCCGAAAGCCGGACAGTGAAGAATGAGCCACACTCTTCCAGGCGAGTGAACCTCGCACGATTTATTTAATAGTTCCCTTTAACCGGCTGATCTATGCTTAGCATAGGTTACCTAATTGATGCATGAAAATGAAGCGCTCCATAGGACTTAATAGTTCAGCCAGCATGGCTGAATGTCCCGGAGCATCTCCTCTGCACGCTCACTCAAAAATTCTGTTGGCAATTTTCGGTACTGTTCTTGAACAGTGCTGTTCGCTTTGAATGTTCCGGAAGAAGTTCATGTCTGCGAAGCTTGTGTGAAAGATATGGTCGGATCGACCCTCACCGCGGTGGAGGTCTTTGGTTCAGGTGGAATTACTGGGAAGTGACTCTGGTCTATTTTACCCGTCGCCCTTCAATTATTTTCTGCGAGGCCAGCTGCTTCCATTTTTCTTTAAAGGGACCGAATGGTGAAAATGTTGAACCAAATGGTAAAACATGTATTTTTGTCTATTTGCTTTTTGACTCTGATTCTTTAGGATCATTTTCATGCAAACATTTTTATTGTAGAAGCGAAATAGACCCCGTTACACAATAGTTTAAATACACTTGCACGTATGGTTAGCATTACTACTTAAAATTTAAAATGCGTTTTTTTTGGTTAACATTTTTTTGACATTTTCCAAAAATTAAAATGCTCCTTACGATGGAATTTTTTTGCTATTAAAGTGACATTTTGTGGTTAAACTCTCCAATAAATGCTAATTCAAACTTGCTATGCAGTTACTAGTCTAAAACACATGTGTTCTTTTAAACTGAGATGGAAAAAATAACAAGAATGATAAAAATGTGTTTTTCTCCAAAAAAAAATTAAAAATAAGCAGTGTCCTCCCTTTATGAATATTGTTTGCATAGAAATTATATGTTTAGTGGAATCATGAAGACTCTGAATCTCAAATGTCAACAGAGAATATTTAAAAATGCATCGTAAGGAACATTTTTAGGAAATATTAAAAAAAAAAAGTTTAAAAATCATAATTCTGAAACTATAATACTTATAAACACCAAACTTCACAGAAACGCTTCTATGAGCATATAATGAATGTGATACAAAATATCAAAACAATCAGATGAAAACTAAAAGAAAATTTGAAATTCACCATTCGGTCCCCATAAATCTCTTAACTGCATGAATTGTTATAGAACCAACATTCACATGCTGTTACTCGTATATAATGTTTTGTTTTATCACTTTTACTGGTATCTGTGGTTTTAATTGGACACATTTGCATCCCAGATAGATTGCTGACTCTTTTAGCGGAATTACTACTACTGAAAATTGTTTTATTTTATATATGGTTAGTTTTTGTTCAAGCCCTCAAGATATAACACTAGGGGTAATATTGTTGCAATGGTGAGCGTATTCACACAGAAGTACTATACATTCTTAAAACATACTACTTAAAATAGGCTATTAAAAAATAAGACTGGACAGAGAGGCTTGAAGGTCAAAGTTTCTGGATTAATATATACGATTTCTTCCGTGGAGTTGTACCAGCTCCCCCACCTGGTTTGTTTTCGTTTGTTCCCTCCCCTACAGAGGATTGTACGTCTCACAAGGGAACTGTCTACCATTACGTGCCGAAGCTTACCTTGAAATTTCTCCGAGAGATGCGTTGTGATATACCAAAGCTGTGTCATAAATATTATCTGCCGTTTTTAACTGCAAGACACATATCAGTGCCAGAATCCAGTAATGGAAATCCCCTGTTCGTAGCAGATAGACACCCTGCTTGACTTAAACGGAGTGGAGTGAGGCGGGTGCAGCGAGGACGACAGGTAGTGATGGTTATCGAATCCATCAGGTGAGTAGATGCATTATTTTCATGTAAATTTAAATGAGAGTTCTGGCGCTGGAATTTAGTGCCTTGCAGTCAAAAATAGATATTTTAAACACTGCGTTCCTTCATCGCAACGTTATTTGGAGAACTTTCAAGGCACGTTTCGGCATGCAATAGTTTGACAGTTCTCCTGTCAGTTTTTAACAATGTTAGTCAAAAGTCTGTTGCCCCTTATTGGAATTATGTAGACTATTAACTCGTGCCTCAAATGGGAGTGAATGACCAATCACGTTTCGATGAATTTACTTTTACAACCAATGTCAGCCGTGTTTCACCTCGACCTTATCGAATTCTGTTAAGAAAGATAGAGAAAGCTCCTCCTTTTTAATATTCTGAACAGATCGGAGCATTATTTTGCAGTGACTGACTCTTCAACAAATACGATGAATCTAGCAAATCATGAACATATTCGTTCGAACTACACATTTGATAATTGTGTGTTCAATAATTGTGTTTATAAATAATGATTTTACTGAGTTGATTCCTAAAATGATTAATAGTCAATACTATTGGTTATAATATACAGTTTGATGTGTTTCATTTTTTCTCCACTATGATACATTCTTAAAATATTGCTATCCTATTTGGCAATAAATAATATGATCAAGTTGCAGTGAATGAACAATTGAAACATAACCAAATATTTTTAATTTGTTTTCAATCATCGTCGTATGCATTAAATACATAAATTTAACGAATAAAAATAAGCTTTATACTCACAAATCATCATTTAAAATAACTATATTTAAGTAATGATTTGTAAGTAAACAGTTTAACTTTATTCGTTAAATAGTCCTAACAAATGCCACTCTTGATTTCAATTCTTCTAGATAAATTGGAAATCACTCGTAACATTACTTAGAAATATGTCTTACCATGGTCGATAACTATATCAGTAAATTCTGGCTTGGTAACGTCAATTCAACCATATATCTGATAGAAAGGGGGAAAAAATATATTTGTTGCCACTTTCAGTGTGCTGTTTAACCTATATATCTATTTATCTATCTATCTTCAATGGCGTAACAGCCCAAAATTGTACCTTAGCCTCTCCTTTGTTAGGAGTTATAGACCAATTTAGTTCAGCTGCGCTTATTTACTTACAGATGTCATGAATGGCATGCTGTTACCATACCGACCCAACGAGAACATGTAGCAGGCAACTAAGGTATTACTAGGATGGTAATGATCGGTAAAATTTCGTTGGAGCCCTTTTTATTCAGGCATAAGGTTCTTTTGCGAGCCTGAAAATCTTCAGACTCCGGACACACGGCTTAAATTTCCTCCCGGAGAACTTGTTCCTTGGATTTTCCCATCCTAAAAAAAAACACATCGATCTCGGCCGGGTTTAAACCCGCGGCCCTCGGAACTAGAGGAAAGGAACATACCCACAGCGGCCGATTTTGCTTAATCTACCTTGTCGTTATTTTTTAATTGACCACTCTTATTGGTTAGTGATCAGCGTTTCCGACTACATTTCATGAGGTCTAGGGTTCAAAACGCAGTCAAATTATAGGAATATTCCCTCATAGGTCTGGAATTTGGGTTAACCCTTAAATTGGCAAAACACAAACTTCTTCTGTTAGTTATTTGAATGTGGCGGACCGCAGTGAAAACGAATCTTGTGTAACTGTTACTATTAGGTATATTGTATAATTAGACACACATTTAAGTGGTTTCTCTTAGTTCGTTTTCTTCTGATTTATTTAAAATATTAAATTAATTGAACCAACTGATGTATCCAAAAGGATACATTACGAATTTAAGAGTTACGTTTAGGTTAAGAACTCTTCTGGAGCTTCAGTTATCACCCATCATATCATCGGCGTAACGTAACTTCGCCTTCAAGGTACCCCAACCTAAGAAATTCACTATAATTCCTCCAATGCCAGAAAATTCATAAGAAAAGGAAAACCTGGTGGCATTAGACAAAAAAATATTACTCTTTAATTTCGGTTATGATTGTGGATTTTGGAACCTTGCCGTAAACAATTTGAAGATTACTTTCACTAGTGGGTTCTCCAAGTCTCTCTCACTCACTGGAGAAGGACATAACATGAGCACTTACACAATCAGTCATGCCGTCTACAATCAATTCTAACGAGCTCTCCGAGGTACTCTCGTTCTCTAATAACCTGCAGTCACTGACACCGCAATGAATTCCACACCTCAACTACTTTTTAACTCTGGTTTGCAAGTCCCCTTACTATTTTAGAAGCACAGTCCCTTTTCTCTCGGAAAAGAAAATTATTTTATTTTATTTTATTTACTTATTATCGTTTTAATTTAAATGGAACCGCATAGATAGACTCTCTGATACACATAAATTAGGCACCCGATTCCATCAGCACAATGTCCTTTATATCCCTTCTCATCACATTACCTATTTCTCAGACGTTTTTACAATTTACCCTGCTAGAACATAGAATTCTCTTTCATCGTATGTCAGAGACTGCCAAACTACATAATATTTGAGAAATAAACCGAAGATTTTTTATTAACTAACAGAAACTTATAAATAATCGCATTCCTTTAACAATTAATAATTATTTCATAAAATAGTATTAATATTTATCAATATATTAACCTAATGCCACATATTCATCCATAGTAATTCTGCCGAGGGCAGGTCTTTCACTGCAATCATAGCATTTTCATGCTATGCCCTGCAGCTTTACTAGGGAATTATAGGTGTGGTAGCTTCCCGTTGCTTTCCACACCTGTGAAGGATGATAATGATAAGGATGATGATGATGATAGCCGTATGATTTTCGGGGGCCGTTGGGCCCTAAGCTTCCTGATATTTGTCTTACGGGTGAGGAAAAACCCCGAAAAAAAGCTTACCCAGGAACCTGTCCCGACCGGGAATCAAACCCGGGCCCGCTGCATGACAAGGCAGCATGCTACCTCGAGACCACAGCGGCGGACAATATCATATATATATATATATATATATATATATATATATATGAAAAGAAAAAAGAATGCTTGAGTCGGGATTTGAACTCGAGTCTCCAAAGTCTGTTCCTTTAGCGCTCTAACCAACTGAGCTACCCAAGAATTCCAATACAAGCATACAATTTTCTTATACATGTAGTATTCTCAATTCACACAAGAGGTAGCGGAAATTTATTCCAACTGCCATCTCGCGGCTAACATAACAGTTAAGCAAATTTTTAAAGAGAATATTTACTTTATAGCAGTAACGCTTTTATATATAGATATTATAAATATATTTTTGACATTTGGCAATGAAGGCAAATATGATATGAAAAGAAAAAAGAATGCTTGAGTCGGGATTTGAACTCGAGTCTCTAAAGTCTGTACCCTTAGCGCTCTAACCAACTGAGCTACCCAAGAATTCCAATACAAGCATACAATTTTCTTATACATGTAGTATTCTCAATTCACACAAGAGGTAGCATATATATATATATATATATATATATATATATAAGCGGTAGATTAATTCATTAAATTTTATTACTGTCTTCGTGTTTTTTCATAGGAGCTATTCTTCGTTTTGCATTTATTTTTACTAGCTCTTGATTTAATTATCATTAACTTTATAGTGTTACTAGATTTTACTTTTATTATTGTACAGTTTGGCTAAATAATCGTTTATTAGGCTATGTGGGAAATACCACACTTCTTGCTTTCGCGCCTGCGACGCATATAAAGTAGATCAAATCGCATACCTAAAATCCAAGGAGCTTTCCTCTACCCCTACCTCCACTGTTCCAACTTCTAGGACATTCCTATCAAAAACTATCCAATCCAATGTCTCTCCTTCAGTCAGACTGCTGCCTCTGGCACTAAGGTTAAAGAACCCGCAACTAGTTCTACTCGGACGCAAATCTGGTCTATTCTCTAAATTTCCATCACCGGACATGGAGAGCAGCTGCGTCGGAACATTCACTCTAATTAGCTCGATTAAATTTCCCAATGAAGCGCTTTATATTCATGTCGGGATTCGTAAATTTACGCTTCGGTGGTGTGTAGATACACACACGGTAGCTATTAGATCTGCAAGAGACGGCCAAAATCTTCACTGAACAGTCCTTATGTTTGTGTGTTTCAGAAGACACCACGCACCGTGCGGCAAGATGGCAACCCGTGAAAGTATGATTTAAGTTCTGTTGTTCCCTGCTACATGAGTAAATATAACAGTTTACCACAGAGTGGTCCCTATTCCATGCTTCAATTTGTTAAAGCCACAGGGAAACTTCTAACAGTCTCAAATCGCTAAAATATGTTTATAGCTTATATCAATAACTATCCCACCAAACTCCTAACGAGACACGACATAACTGTCCTTACATCTGTCTCCCGTAGCTACTTACTATCGGGAGATTTTAATGACTATTTAACTCATGCCACAAATGCTAGTCAATGGCCAATCACGTTTCAATGAATTCGTGTTTCATCTCGCTCTTTATCGATTTCTCTATATCAGCTGCTGCTTTTGTGATAAAGAACGCTCCTCCTTTTTAATGTTCTGAACAGGACTGAACATTATTTTTCTCCTACAAATACATTGAATATAGCAAATAATGAACAGATTCCTTGAATTTACTGAGTTCATTACTAAAAAATTAAATGAATAACCCGTAATGTTGATTATGATATATAGTTTGATGTGTTTCATTATTTCTCCACTTGGGTGCATTCTTAAATATTGCGATCTTATTTGGCAATAGATAATACGATCTAGTTGCAGTGAATGAACTTAACCTCACATTTCTGATTTGTTTTCAAACATCGCCGTTTGCATTAAATACATAAATATTTTAAAATAACTATAGTAAAACAATGATTTGTGAGTAAACAGCTTAAGTTTATTCGTTAAATAATCCTAACAAATGCCACTCTTGATTTCCAAATTCTCTAGATAAATTCATTCCTCACTTCGTGAGTCGTGAATTTATCGATAATGTGGAAATCACTCGTGGCATTACTTATGATAAACATCTTTACTGGGATTGTCGTGTTCAGACTGGATTTGGTGTTAATACTTCAAAACTACTGTCAACTTCATAACTTACTATAACTTTCTGTCCCAAGAGATGAGACAGTCTTCAGAAGCACACCTTATGGTATACGATTTATAATCACAACATAACGCTATCGAGGAATGTCCCTATCTTTCCACACGTCACTGCTGTTGCAAGCGCACAAATATTACTGTAATGTTTGTATTTTAATATTATAATGATATTGTGAAAAGAAAAATTAATGTCCGAACAAGAATCGAACCGTGGACCTCTCCTTCTCCGTACGAGTGTGTAGCCCACAACACCATTCTAGACTTGGTACAAACATTAACAATTCTTTCCACATATACAAATCTATTATTTTCGTTTCGTCCGCTGTCAGGTAGATGTCACTACCATCGCCAACGGCCGGCTTCGTTTAGAAGTATCTATATTTGAGAATTTTACACCAGCACATTTATAAGCTGTAAACGATGTTATTTAACATTTTCCAATACTGTTATTTGAAAACAGTTCCAATAATGGATCATATTATAATATTATAATGATATTGTGAAAAAAAATGTCTGAAACAGGAACCGAACCGTGGACCTCTCCTTCTCCGTAGGAGTGTGCAGCCCTCTACACCATTCTAGACTTGGTACAAACACTAACAATTCTTTCCACATATACAAATCTATTATTTTCGTTTCGTCCGCTGTCAGGTAGGTGTCACTACCATCGCCAACGGCCGGCTTCGTTTAGAAGTATCTATATTTGAGAATTTTGTATTTGTTGTAACATATGTTTGTCCTGACTATTGGAAGAGAACGCCACCAGGATAAATAAGTAAATAAAATAACATTTTCAATCTCGCGGACAGGAGGAATGGTAGTGTGCAATTTTCAATCGCTAGATTGTGCACCAGATTCCTGCATTAAATTGCAAACCCGTTTGTACATACATAAGGATTTTATTAAACAAAAAGTAAGATACATACAATGTTATTTACAAATATGGATCGCACGGGCAGTAAGCCGTACGTGCTGTTGACAGTCCGTTACAATAAGTTGATGTTTGGTAATAATATACTTAATAAAACCACAATAATGTTACAATTAGATATCAATACAATTACATTATACATTAACTTAGTTATGTAGAATTATTAAGAATTAATAGTATTGCAATTTGTTAACATACTTATTTATTCCTGAATAAGTCTTGTTCTTATTTTCCGCGTTTTGTCCAGAAATATACCCACGTTTATCCAATTTTCTGGATTTACCAGTAACTCGTAGCATGCCAATCTTTAACGATTTGGATTTAGAAATCTTTCCGGTAATAACTGATGCCTGCAATATTCTAAATCGTCACATTTTCCTAATATATGTATCTCGTCTTAAAAGCTCCCGCACATTGGACATATTCGCATATCGTGATCGTCACTAATTTTTAAAAATTTCCATGCTCCTACCCTGAACCACGCAAGCCCTGATCTCTCTTTAAATCCTAGATTGAGTATATAAGATTCTTTTCCCCAGGCCTATGTATTTTGAGAATGAATGTGTACGTTCGGACTGGCGGGACCCGTGGCACTTTTCGATAGTAGTGAGCTACGTGCCAGAATCGGATTTCACATTCTCCCTTTACTTCATCATCTGTCCTCATACAACACACTTTACACTATAAAAACACAAATATACAGTCATCCTGCACACCTCTCCGTATATAATACAAGAATACATAATCAAAATAAATTGGTCTGCTGAAGTGGCGCATAAAAACAAAATAGACAACATTAATGTCATCTATCGCACAGCGCGGGTCCTGAAGCACGTAGTGTGCAGAAGATGGCATTACAAGACACACATACACACGTATTATCGAATTCCGAAGGAATGATGCAATTGAGATTGTTCTAATTTTTTTTTTAATTTTTACAGATCTTTGACTATCCTATGTAGTAGACATCGATAAAGCGTCACTGTCTTAAATTTAAAATATTCTCTTTTATTTGCTTACTTGCTATAGTTAGCTACTAGAGAGCAGTGAAGACCGAGTTCTCGCTACATCTAGTGATAGCGAAGAAAATTATATATATATATATATATAAGAAAGATAAATGTTTATAATGAATTTGTCCGGTGTGTAATGGAGAGCACGCTGGGGTACCAACCCAGAGATCCGGGTTCAAATCTCGTCCAGCCATTTGTTTTTCTTATGTCATATTAAGCTTGAATTGCTCAATGTCGAAAAAATTATTTACAACATCGATAAAGCGTCACTGCTATAAATTAAAAATATTCTCTTTAATTTGCTTACTTGTTATAGTCGGCTACTAGGTGGCAATGAAGACCGAGTTCTCGCAACATCTAGTGATAATAGAGAATATAAGAAAAATAAGTGTCTGAATTGGATTCGCCTGGTGGTGTAATGGATAACGCGCTGGGGTACCGACCCAGAGTTCCGGGTTCGAATCCCGTCCAGGCATTAATTTTTTTATCGTGTCATATTAACCTTGCATTGCTCAATGTCAAGCATTTAATTATAACGTAGATAAAGCGTCACTGCTATAAAGTAAAAATATTATCTTTAATTTGCTTACTTGTTATAGTCAGCTACTAGGTGGCAGTGAAGATCGAGTTCTCGCCACATCTAGTAATAATGGAAAATATAATTTATATATATAAGAAAAAATATTTGTATTGGGTATTTGCCCGATGCTGTAATGGATAGCACGGTGGGTACCAACCCAGAGGTCCGAGTTCAAATCCCGTCCAGGCTCCGGGCATTTATTTTTCTTATCATGTCACATATATACATATGCATGCATTTATGCATGTATGTATATGTATGTATGTATGTGTGTATGTATATATGTATGTATGTGTGTATGTATATATGTATGTATGTGTGTATGTATGTGTGTGTTAACTTTCTAGCGGACGCCATTCTTATTTTCCAAACTCGACATACAGCAGTCGATTAACAAAATTAGAGTCGAGATCGTTAGGAAATTGTTTGGACCAAAGAGAGATGAACAGACTGGTGAATGGAGAAAACTACATAACAGTGCACTACATGATCTTTATAGGAAGCCAGATATAATAAGAACAGTTAAGTCTCGTAGACTGCGATGGGCAGGACATGTGGCCCGAATGGGGAATGAAATATATGCATGGAAGCTGCTTGTAGGAAAACCGGAGGGAAAGCACCCAGTTGGTAGACCAAGAATGAGGTAGGATAATAACATTAACTATGATTTGAGGGAAGTAGATTATACAGAGAATGATTGGAAAGCATTAGCTAAGGATAGGGATATAGGGAGAGCTTATATCCAGGCGGCCATGAACCTATGGGTTTGATAGTGCCAGTGAGTTAGTTAGTTAGGATTGAGTTCGTTAACCAGATATATCGGATCATTATGAATGAATTGACGTGAAACGAGAATGAAAAATGAATCTAGCGGCCTCTATGATTGTTTTCTAACAAACTAACTGGTGATTCACGATTTAATTAACTAATGAAATACACATTTACTGAACCAATAAAATCGGACCATATATTCTACGTACTGAGGAATTTGCTTACGAGGGAACTGTCAACCCCTGCATGCCGAAACTTACTCTGAAATTTCTTCCAGTGAAGCCTTCTGATGTACCAAGGCAGTGTCCAAAATATTATATACCGTTTTTAACTGCAAGGAACAGAAATCGAAGCCAGAATCCAGCATTAGCAAACCACTGTACGGAGCAGGTGGACTCCCTGTTATAGTGAAAGGGCTGCGGAGTGAGGCGGGACGAGGAATGGACGGCAAGAAGTGATGGTTAGCCAATCTACAATTTACTACTTCTCTACAGTTTAAATGAGATTTGCTGTTGGATTTTAATGCCTTGCAGTTAAAAACGGCAGATAATTTGTTGGTACATCACAACGCTTCTCTGGAAGAAAGTTCAAGGTAGGATTCGGTATGCAATGTTTGGCAGTTCCCTTGTTAGTTAACGGGGCTCCTGGTTGTTTGGTTGGCAAACTTTTGTTATTACTTTTTTGTTTTTGTTTTTTTTTCAGGAGTTTACTTTAGCAACAAAACGAGAGACAATTAAGACCAATGGAGGTTTTTAGATCATCTATAATAATAATAATAATAATAATAATAATAATAATAATAATAATAATAATAATAATAATAATAATAATAATAATAATAATAATAATAATAATAGCTTTATTTTACCTGGAAGAGTTAAGGCGTTAAGGCCTTGCCTACCACTCAACCAGGTTTAAAAAATACAAAAGAAAAGTCTTAAATCTAAATACATATTATATATATATATATATATATATATATAAACGATTACAAGTTATGAATACAATACAATTAATATTTAATGTATTTTGATTTACTCTAAATTTAACGAATTAAATATATAATATGTACAAGATATATAAAAAACGAGGAAAAGATTAATGACATAGTATAAAATTAAATAAATAGAGAAAAATTAATTATAAGACAACAGGTAACTGTATAAGCGTGACTTAAAGGTGCGAAGTGTGCGGCAACCCCTGATATCTTGAGGAAGGAGATTCCAGGAGCGGGCAGAGGCTACTGTGAAGGAAGTAGAATAGGAGGAAGTGCTATGAAGAGGAATTGTTAGCAGACTGCTATCTTGTGACCTAGTGTCAATATTGTGGTAGGAGGATAACTTCTCAAATCTGGACGCCAGGAAAGTAGGAATGTAGGAATTCAGAAGCTTGAAAAGTAGTGAAAGAGAGTGCAATTTACGTCTGTCAGTAACGCAGGAGCCAAGAGAGGTTATTAAAGTGTTCGGAAATATGGTCATAACGGCGGATATTGAAAATGAATCGAACGCAAGCATTATGAACACGCTGCAGTCTCTGCGACAAGGCATAGTTTAGATCATTATATATGTACTACTGAATTCGTTGTAAACACGATGGCCATGAGTGGAGTTGTAGGCTACAGAGAGGGGGGGCAGAGAGATAACGATTTGAATAATAATGATGGTGACGAATACTCAGTGGGTAACAACACCTAAACGGTGTGGACAGTCACAGAGTTCTATAACATCCGATCGAATGCTTCAAGGTTAAATATCATATCATTGTTGCATTTATATCTTGCTCCTAACTGAGATTTCCATTCTTGTAGTAGGAGCGGAGGCAGCATCAGCAGCAGCTAAACGTTATACACCGAAATATCAACATTCTCCACTCCTATTCACCCTATCTTGCCATTTCATTTCATCCATTCATTTCATATCACATTTTACCTTAACTCATCTGTAGGCCTACACAGTAAAATCTCCTTATTCGAGGGGGATACGTTCCGAAAATATACCGAGAATACAGAAACCGCTAATAACTAACTAACTAACTAACTAACTAACTAAATAACTCACTCACTCACTCACTCACTCACTGGCACTATGGAACCCGTAGATTCATGGACGCGTGGATATAAGTTCTCCATACGTCCCTATCCTGATATAATGTTTTCCAATCATCCCCTGTATAATCTACTTCTCTCAAATCATAGTTAATATTATCCTCCCACCTCATTCTTGGTCTACCAACTGGGCGCTTTCCCTCTGGATTTCCTACAAGAAGCTTCCATGCACGACTTTAATTCCCCATTCGTGCCACATGTCCTGCCCATCGCAGTCTACGAGACTTAACTGTTCTTATTATATCTGGCTTCCTATAAAGACCATGTAATTCACTCTTATGTAGTCTTCTCCATTCCCCTGTCTGTTCATCTCTCTTTAGCTCAAAAATTGTCCTAAGAACTTTATTTTCAAATACTTGTAATCTCCTTTCCTCCCTTAAAGTAAGTGTCCGTGTTTTGCATCCATATAATATAACTGGTAGAATAACAGTTTTATGTCTTTTCAGTTTAACGTTTAATGAAAGAAGTTGGGACGTCAAGAGCCTCTGCAATGCATAATAGCACGCATTTTCAGAATTGAGCCTATGTTTAACAGAAACCGCGAATACAGAATGGTAATTTGTATCGGTATATAGAGGATACGTTCCAATATTACAAAATAAAACAAAAATTATCATAAGTAATGCCACGAGTGATTTCCAATTTATCTAGAGAATTTGGAAATCAAGAGTGGCATTTGTTAGGACTATTTATCGAATAAAATTAAGCTCTTTACTAAAAAATAATTATTTGAATATAGGCTAGTTACCGGTGTTTTAAAATATTTATGAGTTAATGTAAACGGCGATGTTTGATAACAAATTAGAAATGTGAGGTTATGTATATTCACTGCAACTCGATCATTTTATTTATTGCCAAATAGGATCGCAATATTGTAAGAATGCACTCTAGTGGAGAAATAATGAAACACACCAAACTATTATAATCAACATTATAGGTTAATCATTAATATTTTGAATAAACAACTCAGTAAAATCACTGAATCTATTCATTATTTGCTATATTCAATGTATTTGTTGGAGAAAAATAATGGTCTAACCTGTTCAGAATATTAAAAAAGGAGGAGCTTTCTTTATCACAAAAGCAGGAGATGATAAAGAGAAATCGATAAAGGGCGAAGTGAAACACGACTGTCATTGGTATAAGACAGAATTCATTGAAACGTGATTGGTCATTGACTACCATTTGCGAATGCACTCTAGTGGAGGAATAATGAAACACACCAAACTATTATAATCAACATTATAGGTTAATCATTAATATTTTGAATAAAAAACTCAGTAAAATCATCAGAAATGCCACGAGTGATTTCCAATTTATCTAGAGAATTTGGAAATCAAGAGTGGCATTTGATAGGACTATGTAATTAATAAAATTAAGCTGTTTACTCACAAATCATTATTTAAATATAGTTATTTTAAAATATTTATATGCTTAATGTAAACGGCGATGTTTGAAAACAAATGAGAAACGTTATGTTTCATTTGTTAATCACTGCAACCAGTTTATATGTATTGACAAATAGAATCGCAATATTGTAGTAGTAGGACTTTATTAGACAAAAAGTAAGTTATTTACAATATCATTTACAAATATGGGGCGCACGGGCACCTAGTGGATAAAAAACGAAACATCATTACAGGTTATTAATTAACTTATGATGTCGTATGATGTAAATTGTCAATTATATTTTCCTGCAACGTTAAATCCTGAGAAATAATACGTTTAAGAATGTGCAAACAGTGGTTTCTTTTTTATAGTATAATCAATTAGTACGAATGTTTTTCTATTAGGCATATATCTCGCAAGCAGAATTTGGTTTCATTCGTGCACTATATATACAATCTGGGAGCCACTTGATAAAATGAAAGTGATAAAATCGAGGTGAAAAACGATTGTCATGGGTTGTAAATCAAAATTAATTGAAATGCGATTAGTCATTGACTGTCATTTGGTGCATGACTTAAATAGTCAAAATAAAGTCAGTTAATGAGAGATTTTGAACATTTCTATTAATTATTACAGTTAGGTTTAGGTAAGGACTTTAATGAACTTAGTATTTTTTTTCGTGTTTTGCAGCTTTTAAACGGTCTTTTAATTAAGAATGCTATTCAGCCGTGGATTCTGCGATAGGATTCCTTATTTTGTATTCGGATTTCTTGATTCATGAACATTGAAACAGCATGATATAGGCGCAAACGACTTGCCAACGCGTATAAACGGTCTAGCATTTATATTTTTACTTTAAGCGGCAACACTACTATTTTCCGCTTCGCAACTAATTTCCTTTCCTTTTACTCGACATTATAAATTGGCAACAAAACAGAAGAGACGCGTGTTATTCGATCAAAATTATTGCAAGTAATGACAAGTTGAAACACCGATAGTGACGAGGGCAGCATTTAACAACGGACATAGCGGCACGTGAAATACTGCGGCGGTGGCATTTAACAATGAAATTTAAGCTTAGTGACAATAAGGTTTGTTTTACTTTGATATTAATTTGTCCATTTGATTTGAATCACTATTTGTAAAAGCCGCCTTGGCACGTGCCTGCAGTAAAAAAGTTGCCGATGCGTTAATAAAGGATACTAATCCTTCTAATATACCGATTGGATCCGCGAATAAAGAAAATTTTAGCCGCGAATACAGGAACTGTGTCGCAATTTTTTAACCCGCGAATAAGGGAACCGCGAATAAGGAGCTTTTATTATACCGGTACAAAAAAATCAACCTACGTATGTTTCTGCTTGGGAAACACGAAAAGTACTCTATCGGTTAACTTGAAATTTTGATATACACACACACATTTCTTTATGGAGAGGGTTTTATACTATCCATTATGTTCTTAAGCCATTAGGTGTAGGAGTTCGCCTGAAACAAACCTTCAAAAATCGCTCTAGCGTTCGCAATTTTCGATATTTCACAACAAACTCAGTACACCCAATTGAAAAAAAAACCGAGGTAGGCATTATCCAAATATCAGAAAATCCGACTATTAGAAATGGGGATTTACCTGAATTCGAAATTAAAAACTGACTCCAGTTATCGTCACATTTGGTTCGTCACAGTATATAACCTATAATTTAATGAACCCTTAATATTTAATTTATTTAGTCTTTCTATATGAAAATAGGTGAGAGTCTGTTTGTCTGTTCTTTGTGGACTCAAAAACTGATCGAACGATTAGAATGGGATTCTCACTATCATGTAGAGAGTTTTTCTGCGTCAAATCACGCATAGGCCTATAACAAATTAACCTTACGTATTATAGGGCCGGAGCTGAAAAAAAGTGCATCGGTGCACTAAAAAAACTAGCATTTTGGACGCTTAAATGGCTTACGCTGCCTAAAGCATAACATATACACCAAATTAATGTACACAGAATTGAACATCTCAAGAAATTCTACAAAATAAGTCTGCGAAAGCTCATGTCTATCTTTTACGGATAACGTACAATAACCATTTTTGTCTATCAACTCACTGATGCCAAGAAGATCGGGGTAAGTAGATTCCCGGGAAACCCCACATAACCAGAATGGGATATTTAAAAATTATTACGGTATAAACTCATAATTATTTTTTACTTACACAAATAAATAATAAAAAAACACAAATTTATGTAGGCGTAGGAGCGCACGCCGTTGCATTAGGTGGTAACAGATAAAACACAGCCTGGTTCAGCAAACAACAAGCGTTAAAAATGTCTGTTTGTGGTGAAGTCATGGGCGCATACCCACGTACTTATTCACATGACTCCGGCGCCCGTGGTGTCAAAATCAGGTCAGAACAGGGCCAAATGGAGGATTGTAACCCCTTTCCTCCCCTCGATTTCTTGACCCCAGCCCAAATAAATGACTGTATGAGTCAAATGTATGAATGCTTGATGAGTGTCGAATCAGGTCATCATAACAGATTACATATCATTTACAGTAGATATCATTTCATTCAGTCCATAGAGTGAAGAGGGCTAATATAATGAACCTGATATAAGGTTCTCTCCAAATTACACATACTAAAAAATCTAATTCACTGGTAACTGCCATTTGTATTCGTTAGGGTAGTCAATTTATGATTTTTCAATTCATTCTTATTCATCCCATACCCACTTACAATTTGTAGGAGGAACAATTATCTACATGTACTAACTAACTCACTGGCAATAACGAAACCATAGGTTCATGGCCGCGCGGGTATAAGCTCTCCATAGTTCCTATCCTGAGCTAATATCTTCTTCCTTCTTCTTCTTCTTATAATAATAATAATAATAATAATAATAATAATAATAATAATAATAATAATAATAATAATAAATAATAATAATAATAATAATAATAATAATATAATAATAATATAATAATACTTTATTATTCTGGCAGAGTTAAGGCCATAAGGCCCTCTCTTCCCCTCAACCAGCACAAATACAAATAAATATTTGACAAATATAGATATACACTATACTAATTATAAACAGTTAAAGATACAATAATGTAGCAATGTAAATGTCATGTACAAATAACATTTTAGAGGATAATAACAATAATGATACGATAATAATAATAATAATAATAATAATAATAATAATAATAATATAAATATGATACATTATACGAGAATCACCAATTAATATAGGCCTATATACCTTACACTGGATAATAATGAAGTCGAGTTTAGAGCAAATATAAATTTAGATTTCTTTTAAAAGATGCCAATGTCCGGCAGCCCCCTATTTCTTGTGGTAGAGAATTCCAGTTGCGAGAAGTGAAGATGGTATATGACGTGGAGCGATGTGATGTCCTATGTTGGGGTATATTAAGCAAGAGACTATGTTGTGATCTTGTGATTAAGTTATGGTTTGAGGATAGATTCTGGCCTGTAAAATACACTTCTCACAAAAAAGCATGGGTAATGTTATTCTCTCACCTCATTCATGGCCTGCCTACAGGACACATTTCCTCCGGTTTTCTTACAAGCAGCTTCTATGCCCCTCTTTCATTCCCCATTCGTGCCAAATGTTTTGCCCATCTCAGTCTAAGAGACTTATCCATTATTTTTATTTCTGGTTTTCCATAAGTAGCCTATTACGTAGCTCATTGATATGTAGTCTGAAACAAATAGAGGGGGGGTAGAACTAGGTAGAGAGAGAGAGAGAG
Source organism: Diploptera punctata (assembly GCA_030220185.1). Taxonomy (NCBI): domain Eukaryota; kingdom Metazoa; phylum Arthropoda; class Insecta; order Blattodea; family Blaberidae; genus Diploptera; species Diploptera punctata. The sequence continues at coordinate 3,220,322 of JASPKZ010002687.1, read as the reverse complement.
AGAGAGAGAGAGAGAGAGAGAGAGAGAGAGAGAGAGAGAGAGAGAGAGAGTAGATTCGCGTCTAGTTATTTAATTATATAATTTGACTAATGCGACAGTGTATTCTTATGTTTTCTTGTAATTAATATATATCACTTATTCTCCCACCTCATTCATGGCCTTCCTATTGGGCACTTTCCCTCCGGTTTTCTTAGAAGCAGCTTCCTTGCCCCTCTTTCATTCCCCATTCATGCCAAATTTTCTGCCCATCGCAGTCTAAGAAATTTATCCAATCTTTTTATTTCTGGTTTCCCATAAAGATTATGTAGTTCATTGTTATGTAGTCTGAAACGAGTAGAGAGGGAGGTAGAACTAGGTAGAGAGAGAGAGAGTGGATTCGCATCAAGTTATTTTCTTATATAATATAATTTGACTAATGCGACAGTGTATTCTTAATATGTTTTCCTGTAATTACTATATAAATCACTAATGAATTCCACCTTTCTAATAGATGTGCATACTTGTTGCAAGACCTTTTCATAATACAACTATATATTTTTTTTTTAATTCTTTGCTGTCAACAATGGAAGGATATATTTAAAATATAATTGTATTGCAAGGACATCAAATAACTCTTCAATGGCGAGAATTAATTACTGTCATGCATGATACATTAAATAGATGTAATCTGCGATTCTCTTTTTAATGTCAAAGAACATTCTAAGAAATATCCGTAACACTTCGCTTCATTATAACTGTATTTTCTTATAGAAGAATATTAAAAACGTTCAGTCACATTATCTTAATGCCATTTTTCTAATTAGAAAATTTATACTTGAGTCAAATACGAAGAATCAAGCTAAGTTTGTATAATTAAGATTAGTCACACTAGATGTTATATTTAATAGCATATTTCAAGCAATTGTTAGCATATTTTTCTAACTTAAAAGGTGGATGCGTGATTTATGGTGACTGCATTTTTAGGAGTATTGATTTTGTTGTTCATCAGTGGTATAAGCGAAGTATATCTCTCAGTCTCTGAACTTACAGGTCAATGACGTTATTTTTGTCTTGGGAAAACAAGAGCTGAAATGGTACCAAGTAACTCACTGGCAATATCGATCACGTAGGTTCACACAGCAAGGATATAAAGCTCTCCATACATCCCTTCTGAGGTATTTTCTAATCATCCCCTGTATAATCTACTTCCTTCTAGTAATGATTAATGTTATTCTCCTACATCATTCTTGGTCTACCAACTGGGAGTTTTTCCTCTGGTTTTCCTACAAGAAACTTCCATGTCCCTCTTTCATTCCCAATATGTGCCACATGTTCTTCCTCTCGAAGTGTATGAACTTAACTGTCATTTTCATATCTGGTTTCCTGTGAGAACATGTAGCTCACTGTTATGAACTCTTCTCTATGCGCCTGCCTCTATTTCAAAATTTGTCTTAAGAATTTTATTCTCAAATACTGGTAATATTTTCACATCCTTTAAGGGTGAATTTGTACTACTGTCTTAAAAATATCGACTCTTCTGTTATTACTGAAGAAGAATTTATAATGTGAATTTGTGCTTAGAAGTGATTCTAAGTTAAGCTAAACTTAAATCTTATTCTAAAATAATAATAATAATAATAATAATAATAATAATAATAATAATAATAATAATAATAGCTTTATTTTACCTGGCAGCCTTAAGGCCTTGTCCGCCAGTCAACCAGGTTTTTAAAAAATTAAAAAAAAACAGTCTTACATATAAATTACAATAAACATAAACGATTATAAGCTATATATACAATACAATTATTATTTCTAATGTATTTTGATTTACTTTAGATTTAACAAATTAAATGTAATATCCATCTATAGTAATTCAGCCCGAGGGCAGGTCTCTCACTGCAATCATAGCATTTTCATGCTATGCATCTTCACCAGAGAATTATAGGTGTGGTAGCTTCCCGTCGTTTTCCACACCGATAAAGGATGATGATGATAAAGATAAGGATGATGATAATGATGTCCGGATGATTTTCGGGGACCTTTGGGCCCTAAACTTCCTGGCTTTCGTCTTACAGGTGAGGAAAACCCCCGAAGTAAACCTCACCCAGGAGCCTGTCCCGACCGGGAATCGAATCCGGGCCCGCTGCGTAACAAGGCAGCACGCTACCTCGAGACCACAGCGGTGGTATGTAATATGTACAAGATATATATATAAAGAGAAAAAATCGCATGTAGCACACTACAGCATCTATCTCAACACTGATACAAACAACATAAACAGCGTTTTGTTTCAGTTCTATACTAGGGGTTTGATATAGAGTGAGAGGCAGACCTTGGGGTATAAGACGAGAAATAAGTAACGGTTACCAATCGATAGGTAACAATGCGTGAAGTGTAAAAAGCAGACATTTGCTCTTTACTCTATCCTTGATTCTCAGTCGCATCCCTTGCACATACGTATCGAAGACCAGGCTTGTCTCTGTATCCTGAGTCATATAATATTTGTAAATTTCCTTATTCACTGTACCAGACTTTTGAAAACTATGCTATTGAGGGAAAACAAATGTACAGCGAATACATTGATTATTTATAGCGCAAAGGAAAAATTAAGAAGTTCCCACGGATATCATGTAATGACCCCCCCCCTACATAAGGCTCTGAAACTTGTTAAAACGAATTCTAATCTGCCCCAGGTCAATCCGATACTAAAGTACTTTAAGTTTAAAACTAAAAGAATATCGTAATGTCGTTAAAGCTTGAAATATAAGAATTTATTTTTTTAAATTAATAAAATAAATAATGGTGAGTGAATTATCATAAGTAATGCGACAAGTGATTTCCAAATTATCTATACATTCACGAAGTTACGAGAGAATTTATCTAGAGGATTTAGAAGTCAAGAGTGGCATAACTTATGATATTTCACTCACCAGGATTAGAATTAAGATGTTTACTAAATATCATTATTTAAAAATAGTTATTTTAAAATATGTATATATTTTAAATAAACAGCGATGTTTGAAAACAAATCAGAATTGTGTCGTTATGTTTCACTTGTGTTTATCCATTGCAACTTGATCATATAATATTATTTATTGCCATCTGGTGTCAGAAACTTAAAAAAGGGTCGCAATATTGTAAAAATATTGGAAATATAATTAAACACATAAAATATACTTTTTCCATTTAAAATGTCTGCATAAATTTTTTAGCATTTGTTTAACGTTTGGAGCAGGTGAATAATTTTACATATCTAGGATGCAATATCTCATATGAAGAAGAAAAGGATGTAAATGCAAAAATATCTAAATTTTTAAGAATTGTAGGGTTAATAAATTCTATCTTCAAGCCACAGTTAGTCCAAAAGCATTCAAGATTAAAAGTGAATAAAACACTGGCTCTTCCAACTCTTTTGTATGGTAGCGAAGTATGGACGCTGAAACAGAAGGATATACAGAGACTTAGATCTGCTGAAATGAGATACCTTCGGAGGACTGCAGGATACACACTACTAGATCACAAAAAAATGAAGACATCTTAGAAGAATTACACATGGAACCTTTAGAAAACAAATTTCTGATTATAAGTCAAGATGGATGCAACATGTTCATCGAATGGAAGATCACAGAATACCCAAACAAATGTTAAGATATCAACCTGCAGGAAGAAGAAGACCAGGACGTCCACTCAAAAGACTTTTGGATGGTGTTTCTCTTGAGACCGAAACAGGTCAACAAATGGCCTAAATTCGTGAATGTACTATGATGATGATGATGATGATGAAAATATACTTCCAATTACATAGTGTTTAAAGGCTTAGATTACTGGATCATTTCGTCTGTATCTTTATTTGAAGCGTAGCCACTGTCATTTTGTACATTGAAACCTGGAGGCACTGTTGGAGAGTCAGTCACTGCAAAATAATGCTCTGATATGTTAAGAATATTAAAAAATGAAGAGCTTTCTTTATCACAAAAGCAGTAGGTGGTTAAGAGAATACGATAAAGAGTGAGGTGAAACACGACTGTCAATGGTTGTGAAACAAAATTCATTGAAACGTGATTGGTCATTTACTCCCAATTGGGGCATGAGCCAAATATTCCGAGTAAATATTGTACTCGAATATAGTCTCAAACATTGGCTACCAAAAAAAAAAAAAAAACTAATACTTTTACTGAATTATTGGCAATTTTGAGTGAGTGTATATCATTTGATTTAGGTGCCTATACAATTTTATAATATATAAGTACAAGCTAACAAGCTGTTAGCAGTAGAAATGGATTTTTGGAGGCGATCGACAAGAATTTCAAGAAGGGATAAGGTCAGAAACAGTACAATAAGGGAAATTATACAAGTTCAAATAAACATATTAGGAAAAATAGAAGAAAAACGTTTGAAATGGTATGAACACGTCATAAGAATGGAAGAAGACAGAATACCAAAGAAGATACTTAATTGGAAAGCTAATGGAAGAAGTGGAAGAGGCAGGCCTAGAGAACGATGGATATATGGAGTGAAGAGAAGTATGGAAGCTAGATATTTGAGGGAAGAAGAAGCTTTAGACAGGAACCTCTGGCGACAAATCACTTTGGGTTGAAGGGGAAACACTTTATTGTGGAACATTCCTAAATAAAAAAATATATATGTATGATATCCATCCATAGTAATTCTGCTCGAGGGCAGATCTTCCACTGCAATCATAGCATTTTCATGCCATATTTTGCACTTTTACTAGGAAATTATAGGCGTGGTAGCTTCCCGTTGCTTTTCACACCGCTGGAGTATGATGATGATAATGATGATTTTCGGGGACCGTTGGGTCCTAAGCTTCCTGAAATTTGTCTTACAGGTGAATAAATACCCCGAAAGAAACCTCATCCAGGAGCCTGACCCGACCGGGAATCGTACCCGGGCCCGCTGTGTTACAAGGCAGTACGCTATCTCGAGACCGCAGTGGTTATACATAAACACACACACACACACACACACACACATATATATATATATATATATATATAACTTAAGCATTTAAATGTTACATTACTTCTTCTCCATCATAGTTTAACCTCCCATAAGGTACTTTTATATGGCACACGTTGCCTTGACCTCTTAAATTGGCACCACCTCCCGGGAGAGGCAAGTACAATGTAATCCCTCACCCGAATAAGTGATCAGCTCAATTCAGGACCTGCACTGAGACAACACCACATTTAGGCGAAAACATACCATTTGCGCACACTTTCATTATAAAAATGACTAATTTAATAATGATTATTTAGTTTGCCAGTTGATGTTCGAGGACCGTTTCGGATTATAAAGTTATCTAACATTCGATTAGCCTACGCTGATAATTTAAAATTACTATTTAACTCATGCCCCAAATTGGAGTCAATGACCAATCATATTTCAATGATTTTTTATTTACAACCAATCACAGTCATTTTTCACCTCGATTTCTTCAGTTTAATTTTATCACTGTAAAATCAAGCTCCTCCTTTTTAACATTCTGAATAGGTCATAGCATTATTTTGTAGTGACTGCATGTGGCTACGAGATTGTATGTATAGTGCACGAATTTTAACACAAAGTGCTTGCGCGAGATAATATAAAAGCATTTGTAGCAATTGATTATACCACAAAAAAAAAGACAAACCACTGTTTGCAGTTCATAATACGTCGTATTATGTCCCAGGCAATAACGTTCCAGAAAAATATAATTGTCATATTTATAACATAGGACATCAGAAATTAATTAGTATACAGTTTTGATGCTTCATTTTTTCTCCACTAGGGTGCATTCTTACAATATTGCGATCCTTTGGCAATAAACAATATGATCTGGTTGCAGTGGTAAACAAGTGAGTCATAACGTTTCTCATTTGATTTCAAACATCGCCGTTTACATTAAATATATAAATATTTTAAAATAACTACATTTAAATAATGATTTTGAGCAAACAGATTAATTTTATTCGTTAAATAGTCCTAACAAATGCCACTCTTGATTTCCAAATTCTACAGTTAAATTTACTCCTCACTTCGTGAGTCGTGAATTTATCGACAATTTGGAAATCACTCGTGGCATTACTTATGATAAAACAAGACAATAAAATAGGTATAAGAAAACTTTATAGTAGTGGATATTACGTTGAGAAATAGGTCATGCGTAGTAAATATTGCAATTAAAAGCTTACAAACTCATTACTCGTTTTACTCAGCTGTATTGTGCAGCTTATAACCAAATTTTGAACAGTAAACATTTCCATGTCATTGTTTTATCTGCTATCATATTTGACAAATTAAATGCATTATGACTTGTCTAAAGGTTTTCCAACAAATAAAGGATTACGACAGGGATGCTGTATATCTCCAACACTATATAAGATTTATGCTGAAAAAGCTATTGAAGAATGGAAAAAGAAATGTAAGCCGATGGGAATACCACTAGATGATAATTCAACAATATATACACTCCAGTTTGCAGATGACCAATTGATATTGGCTCAAGAATTTGAAGATATAGAATACCTCACTAGAAAATTAATACAAGAATATAGTTTATGGGGTTTAAAGATTAATATGGATAAATCTAGATATATGACAATAGGGGATCTACCTCAAGATTTAACACTAGTAGAAACTTTAGGGACAATTAAATACGCTGAAGAATATAAGTATTTGGGAATTAAAATTACTAAAGATTGAAAACAAGAAACAGAGATAAGAAAGAGGAACAATATAGGAAAGTATGCTATATCTGCCCTAAATGGAATAGTATGGGACAAACATATCTTCAAAGAAACAAAAAAAAAACTATTTTTAATACAATAATCAGAAGCATTATTACCTATGGAGCTGATGTGTGGGCTTTAAATGCCCAAATAAAAAAATTACTCGCCACTGAAATGGACTACTGGAGACGTGCTGCAAGAATATCCAGAAGGATAAAATCAGAAATTCATATATAAAAGAAAAAATGCAGGTACAATATTCAATATTAGATTTTATAAAGAAGAAACAATTAATTGGTACGGACACATTAGAACGATGGACGAAGGAAGACTACATAAGATAATCATGGATTGGGAACAACAGGGAAAGAAAAAGAAGGGTAGACAAAATATTACGTGGATTCAGGGAATCAATGAAACTAAGAGGGAATGGGAAATAGAAGAAGATATATGGATGAACAGACAAGAATGGAAAAATGTGTTGAAAGAAATGTGTAGTTAACTGTGAACATGGGTACCGGAAAAATGTATATTCATTGTAAAAGCCGGAATAATAAAAAAAATGCATTATGTTTGCCTTCTTTATAAAATATTACAAATCGAAGAAAATCAACAGTTTTTTGTATTGTATTGTAGGCCTATGTTTTCCCTTTACAGAGGTTTAGGCGCTCTCCCCCTACAGGGAAGAATTTGAACCATACTAATAAAGTTACACTTATTTTCGTATAGATGTCATTTTTGAGTGGTCCGTGGTCAGCGTTCCGCCTCATACTGACAACTAGGAAACCAAGGTAGTACTAGGACGGGAAAATTCGGTAAAATTTGCTTAGAGGCCTTTTCATTCAGGCTTAAGGATTTTTTACGAGCCTGAAAATCTTCAGACTCGGGACCCACGGCTTAAAGTCCCTCCCGGAGGACTTTCTCCTTGGATTTTTCCGTCCTAAAAAATCCATCGACCACGGCCGTGTTTGAACCCGCGACCCTCGGGACCAGAGGCAAGGAGCATAACCACTAGTCCACCGCGGCCGACAGTTAAGTATTTAAAACAAACTAGCCTATACATGCTATAATAGTCAATGGTATTTCGTGGTCGAAATTTTGACCGGGGTTATCTTTGAACGCAGGAGAAACAATTTCCAGCGACACTACAGGACTAGATTAGTGTTAGCTACTTTAATACCATCGTTTTCCCTACCTATATATCAGTTTGTAACCATGGTAACGCTGGGAATTCGCGTCTATTAAAGCGACTAGCCCCGGTCGGAACGATAGATACAGTTACATTAGGACTAGTTTCTTTGGATTAATTTCTTAACAATATAAAAAAAGAGCGTTTAATACACTATAAGCTTTAAGATAGTAGTTTATAATGACAAGAGACATTTTTTCCTCCGGGGCTAGCCCTGGAAGTCCAAAAGATCGAGCCGCCACTGGTAAAGCTTTCACGAAATTATTGAACTTGCTTCATGAATTTCCTGTTTCTCATTCTTTTCTTTTTTCTTTCTTCTTTTTTTGTTGTTGAGGTTAATTAATTAACAATTAAAACGAAGCAATCAAAGAGTGTCAGAAGTTTAACTTAGTAAAGATGTTAGTTTTATTTTCTTATAATATACAAGATTAACTGTGTAACTTACTTATGTATAAGTACCTGTATAGTTTTTGTTTTGCGAATTCCATTACCTAGTCCAGTTAACTGCTAGTTCAGTTTTCCTTTTTCTGCATATAAGTAACATGACAGATTATTATGGGGTTCGTTACAACATTTTCTTTTATCATTACAGTTTATTCCCGATGTATTTCTCTTGTTGTCCTGGACAGGTTTTCGCTGATAGTCCCAGTCTGGTTTCTTCACCAACACTTATTTTATTATTTATTCTTTTAAATGTATTAATATCACTAGTAATAGGCTTAAATATATTATTATATACTTATAAAATGATGGTCATAATGAGAATTGCAATAATAAGATGTATTGTTAGAGAATCACAAGAAATATTGTGTGGAAAAGTTAATTTTCTTATCAGGTTCTTAATTAGTGGACGATAAAGCGAAACTCATAATGGCTTCTCACAATGGAAGCACCCCTATTAAGTCTAGTAAACAAAGTTTCACTACATAAGGAGATTCAGGTTTTGAGAGACAGGAATCTATTCATTCTCCGGGAGGTGTGCCTATGCAGCGGACTTACTTAGCTCGCGGCGTAAGCTGCAGTTATTGAGCTCAGATCTGGGTTCAGGTGGAAAACATTTTTTTGGCAACAACAAAAACAAAAACAATAATAATAATAATAATAATAATAATATGAATAATATTGATAATGATAATAATAATAATAATAATATTATTATTATTGATATTGATAATGATGATGATGATAATAATAATAATAATAATAATAATAATAATAATAATAATAATAATAATAAAATAATAATATTAATGATATTGATAATGATAATGATGATGATGATAATAATAATAATAATAATAATTATAATCTATCTAGTAATTCTGCTGAGCGCTGGTCTTTAACTGCAATCATAGTATTTTCATGCTATGCTTTCCAGATTTACTAGGGAATTATAGGTGTAGTAGTTTCCCGTTGTTCTCCACACCGGTGAAGGTTAATAATGATAATGATAAGGATGATGATGATGATGGCCGGATGATTTTCGGGGACCGTTGGACCCTAAGCTTCCTGACATTTTTCTTACAGGTGAGGAAAAACTCCGAAGAAAACCTCACCTAGGAGCCTGTTCCTACCGGGAATCGAACCCGGGCTCGCTGCGTGACAAGGCAGCACGCAACCTCGAGACCACAATTGTAATAATAATAATGATAATAATAATAATATTAGAAATAATAATATTAAAAATAATATTATAAATATTATTTTTAACCTAGCCAATAAAGACTGATTTTTGAAACTAAGCACTGCTTGTCACAATCCAGGATAAATGGAGAGTGATGGAGGAGTAATACCTCCTTTAAAAACCAGGGTTCATTCAAACCCGGATGATACTATCTTGTGAGGGCTCTTGCCAGGATACGGCGACTGCTGCCTTATAGGGAGGGACGCGCTGGTTAGTCAAAGGCTAGAGGAAGAGAACCTTGAACAAAAATCACCTGGCCCTCCAGGTTGAGGAGTTATTATAATTGAATCTCCACAATGGCATGTTAGGGTTGTAGCTTACTATAACAATATTATTGGTTGGAGGTTATAACGATGGGTCAGCTCCCTGTGTTGTGGAAAAAAAATTAAATATGCTAAAAAAAACACCAATGTGAAGAAAACAGGCAGGATTAAACACATGGTACTATAAAAATCAGAGAAATAACGGATGTTCAAAAATATGTTCTACAAATTATTGAAGAAATAAGACTCAAATGGTTTGGCTACGTAAAGAGAATGTCAGATGATAGGATACCTAAGATGATATTACATTTTGAAGCGGGGAGTAAAAGAAGAAAGGGGAGACCATAAGAATAGTGGGTATAACGAGTGCATAGGAGTATAGTTTGGAGAGGATTAACAGAGAGTGATGCAGAGAATATGGATTTACGGATGAGTAAAATTTACAATGGGTTGTAGGAAAACTACTGTATTGTAGAGAACTTCCTAATGAAGAAAAGATTATTATAATTAAAATTATAATCTGCGGCATTATTATTATTAATATATCCCTAATTAAACTCTAATTCACTGGCCCAATGGAATCCGTAGGTATACGGCCGCGCGGATATAAGCTCTCCATATATTGCAATTCTGAGCTAATATTGAGCCATTGGCATGGATTCCTTTCCCCGCCCGGGGAACCAAATGGGGGATTATTTATCTCCGGAAAATTTTACCCTAGTTGAAACTATCTCTAAGTTTCTTGACAGCTGTATTTTTATCGTCACTCTTTCGACCAAGGTATCTTTTTTCGTTTGGCTTATCGCCTTCGATCTCTCTGGCATGGTGAAAACTTTCGGCAGTAATGCTACCGCCGGCATAGCTCTCAGGGCCAATTAAGCATGCAAGCCACCCCACCATAACAAGGTAAATATAGCATGGAAGAAAAAAAGAAAACCAGTATTAAATTTTATAAAGTAATGGCATCGCCAATATTGATTCATTGTTAAAAGCTTTAGATATTGACAATAAAAGAGGAAAGGAGAATTGAAGGTGCGGAAATGAGATTTTTGAGGTCTGTTACAGGATATTCTTTACGGGATAAAAAAAGAAGAGAGGATATAAGAAGGGAACTAAACATCTTCAATTTAATATACAGAATAAAAACAAGGTAGAAGTGATTGGGAAAACCATGCAAAACTAATGAAAGACGACCGTATACCAAAACAGAGATGAACTATAACCCAAGGGTAGAAACTAATATTGGAAGACCGAATACAAGATGAGTTTTAACAGTGTTACAGAATGAGACAGAATCAAGTCTTATGATGCTCAGTCTATGAAGATAACGATGATGGCTACCAGACTTGAGAAGTTATCTTCTCACAATATTGACATTAGGTCACTAGATAACTCTCCATAGCACTTCATCTTATTCTACTCCTTTCACAGTATCCTCTGCCCGCTCTTGGAGTTCCTTCCCTCAAGATATCAAGGTTGGCGCACACTTGACACTTTTAAGTTATGCTTATACAATTATTTGTTATTAAAAATTAATTTTTGTCGAGAATTAAATTTATTTTGTTTTTATTTGTTTCTTTTCTTTTTTATTTTTTATTTTGTTGTTTTTATATTTAATTCGTTAAATCTAGATTAAAACAATATATAATGTAAATAATAATTTTATTGCAGTTATACGCTGTAATAAATTTGTTTATTGTAATTTAGATGCAAGAATAATTTTTCTATTCTTTTTCTATCCTGGTCAAATAGTAGACAAAGCCTTAAGGCCTTAATTCTGCAAGATAAAATAAAACTATTATTATTAATATTAGTATCATTATTATTATTTATTTATAATCTGACTTTAAGAGTTACATTAATGGAGATAACAAACCAACTCACTGACTATGGAACGCGTAGGTTCTTGGCCGCGCGGACTTAAGCTCTCCATACATCCTTATCCTGAACTAATGTTTTCCAATCTTTCCCAGTATAGTCCACTTCCCTCAAATCATGGTTAATGTTATTCTTCCGCCTCATTCTCAGTTTACGAACTGGGCGTTTCCTTCAAGTTTTCCTACTAGAAGCTTCCATGCACCTCTTTCATTCCCCATTCGTGTCACATGTCCTGCCCATCGCAGTATACGAGATTTAAATGTTCTTACTATATCTAGCTTCCTATAAAGACCAAATAGCTCACTGTTATGTAGTCTTCTTCTTTCACTTGTCCATCTCTCTTTGGTCAAAATTTTTTCCTAAGAACTTTATTCTCAAATACTCGTAATCTCCTTTCCTCCCTTAAAGTAAGAATCCATGTTTCGCACCCATATAACATAACTGGTAGAATAATAGTTATATATATTTTCAGTTTAACGTTTTTAGAAAGGAGTTGGGACATCAAGAGTCTCTGCAGTGCATAATAGCACGCATTTCCAGAATTGAGCCTATGTTTAATTTGTTTGTGCATCCCATTCCTATTTGTGATTACTGTTCCTAGGTATTTGAATTCAGCCACTTCCTCAAAATTTCCCTCATTTGTCATTAGCTGTCCATTTCCATTATATAATGTATTTCTACGTGTGGCCATATATTTAGTTTTATTGATATTTACTTCCAGCCCTAATTTCTTAGTGTTACTCAATAGTGTGCGCGTGTTGTCCTTTAGTATCTCCTCGCTATCGGCCATTTTCTTACCCTTGTCAAATTTATGTTGTGTAGTTTATATCTATTATGTATCAACCATAATTCTTACTGTATGTATAATTTAACCCTGGTGAAGTGGAAGAGAAGACCTTACGGCCTTAACTCCATCAGGTAAAATAAATAATAAAATAAAATAATTTTTTAGTCCGTAATTCTAGTATTCGCTGGTTGAGTGGAAGAGAAGGTCTTATGAACTTAACTCTGGCAGCTAAAATAAAGCATTATTATTATTATTATTATTATTATTATTATTATTATTATTATTAAGTAAAGTGATCCCACAACAGGCCTCAGGAGGCCCTTGGGGTAGTAGGAGGTTAAGGCTCTCACTTTTTCTAGACAATCGGCATTTTATGTCAGCCGGGTTGTCAGCCCTGCGTGACGGCCGCCTTTACCCCCAGAACAAGCGTCTGGTACTCATTTCCGTTAGAGGCTGAGTCGACCCCGGGGCCATAGTGCCGCCAGAGGGTTTGGGCCAGTTTAAAAATCCTGACCCCAACGGTACTTGAACCCTCGACCCTCCGGCTTGTAGCTCAGTGCCTTAACCACTACGCTACGGCGTGCCCCTTATTGTTATTATTATTATTATTATTATTATTATTATTATTATTATTGTAAAATATTATTTGACTTGGAATGTGGACTCTACGGCAGTCCAGCAAATGTGTTTGTAAACAGAAATAACCACCTCCTCTCATTCAGGAAATATTTCCTGTCTGGAAAAGAGAGAGTTGGCTTCCTATACATCGCATGTAAAGAAGTTTAGAGATTCATACATGTGCCGGGTCATTAATTCCACCGCACTCTTTGCCTCTGATTTATGGCTATTGAAAAGAGCCAGAGGGCCTTCCCTAATTAAAACATCTACAACAAGACACGAGCCTTATTATCACCCACATTGGGGACACATGTGCCTCTAACCCATAATGAGTTATAGCTCTTATACACAAACCAATTACTTCTCATTTTAAAAACATTCCATCTCAGGTAACGCATATTATGAAAATTAATTAGTATTATAACTAGAGAAAGAAGTACAAATCTACTCTCTTCTAATTTTCATCGTCTTAATTTACGCGTGAAAATTAACACATTATATTCAAACATCCTGTTCATAATTTTATTTAATTATTGTAGCAGTATATAAAGAATTGCAACAGAGCGAAATTTTGAAGAAGTGGCTACATACAAATATTCATTTTGGGAACAATAATTACGAACAGGAATTAGTTGAAATTAAAATGTGCAATTATGTAATATTCACCTGAAAGGTCCGTCTCCTTAACTTAATTAGTTATTTAACTATAGCGCTTTCGGAACTTGTCCCATCATCGGCAGGATTCAAAACTGGTGTTTCACTGAAGATCTGGTAGAGGGGGTTACATGTTTTGGGTTCGTTTTCGATTAATCAGATGGTCGTTGTTGTGAGCAGCTTTCATGATTTCCATCTCTTCGAGTACGTTTATCTTCGCTGGATTATTTTCTCTGTGTATTACTGTTAGGGTGTTTTCAATATTTAACATGCAGTGTCCTTCATGGATAACATGATTTGCATAGCTTGATTTTCCTTCTGCGTGGATAAAGTCTCGAAAATGTTCTTTAAATCTGATGTTAAAACTTCTGTTTGTTCTTCCTATATAAAATTTGTTGCAGTCCTTACATGTCTTTTTATATACTCCTTTGCTGTTGAAAATGTTATTATACTTCAATGTTATTGTTTATACATGTAACCCCCTCCACCAGACTTCAGTGAAACACAAGTTTTGAACCCTGCCGATGACGGGACAAGTCCAGAAAGCGCTACAGTTAAATAACTAAGTTGAGGAGACGGACCTTTCAGGTGAATATTCCATAATTTTATATTTTAATTTTGAATAATACCTCAACGGAAAACATCATGAATATTATAAAAGGAATTAGTTGCATAAAGAAATTAAACATATGCTTAATTCTGGGAATGCCTGTTTTTATACTTTGCAAGGACTTCTTTCCCAACTTCTATCAGAAAATATTTAACTGAAAATTTATAAAACTGTTATTTTCTTATTATATCGGTCTTTATAGGAAGCCAGATATAATAAGAACAGTTAAGTCTCGTAGACTGCGATGGGCAGGACATGTTGCGCGTATGGGGAGTGAAAGACGTGCATGGAAACTTCTTGTAGGAAAGCCAGAGGGAAAACGCCCAGTTGGTAGACCAAGAATGAGGTGGGAGAACAACATTAACTATGATTTGAGGGAAGTAGATTATACAGGGAATGATTGGAAAGCATTAGCTCAGGATAGGGATGTATGGAGAGCTTATGTCCTCGCGGCCATGAACCTTCGGGTTCGATAGTGCCAGTGAGTAAGTAAGTAAGTTATTTTCACAGTTATATTATATGGATGAGAAACATAGAATGAGATGCACTAAGAAATTAAACATAGGCTCAATTATGGAAATGCATGTCATTATGCATTACAGGGACTCTTGTCGTTCCAACGTATCTAAAAAAACGTTAAACTGAAATATATATATATATATATATAAATGTTATTTTCCCAGTTATATTACGTAGATCAGAAATATGGACGCTTACTTCAAGGGAGTAGAAAAGGTTACGAATATTGAGAATAATGTTCCTAATCAAAAATTTTTTTTAGGACCAAAGAGAGAAGAACAGACAGCGAATGGAGAAGACTTCATATAAATTAGCTACATGATCTTTATAGGAAACCAGATACAATATGAACAGTTACGCATCGTAGAATGCGATGAGCAGGACAAGTGGCAGGAATGGGAAATGAAAGAAGGATACGGAAAATTCTTGTAGAAAACTCAGAGGGAAAACGTCCAGTTGGAGGACCAAGAAAGTGGCGAGAGAGTAATATTAATCATGATTTTAAGGAAGTAGATTATACAGGGGATGATTGGAAAACAATAGCTCAGGATAGGGAAGTATGGAGAGATTATGTCCGCGAGGCCATGAACCTACGGGTTTTATAGTGCCAGTGAGTTAGTTAGTATAAAATAAATATAAACTCGTCCGACACAGGGCCGGGTCGAGGGAAGAGATGAGATGAAGCCCCTTATATTGGAGGTCTGTGTATAGCAAGCATGCCGGCAAATCACGTCTGACGCACCATCACATGGGCAGATGTATGAAATTAATGTTATGAGTGTGGAGAAAGGTTGGAATGAAATTTGTGACATGTAAGAGAAACCCTGAGAAAAACATGTCCAGTCTCCGTTTCCTCCCCATTAAACCAATATGGAGTGACCGAGATGCGAACTCGAGTCCACAGTGGTGAGAGGCGAGCGTCTAACCGCTTGTGCAACGGAGTCGCCTTACTGTAGTGCATAAAGTTTATTATTATTGTAGTTATTATTATTATTGCTATTATTACTATTAGTACTATTATTATTATTATTATTATTATTAATATTAGTACTATTAATATTATTATTACTATTATTATTAATATTATCGGCCGCGGTGGACTAGTGGTTATGCTCCTTGCCTCTGGTCCCGAGGGTCGCGAGTTCAAACCCGGCCGGGGTCGATGGATTTTTTAGGACGGAAAAATCCAAGGAGCAAGTCCTCCGGGAGGGACTTTAAGCCGTGGGTCCCGAGTCTGAACATTTTTAGGTTCGTAAAAAATCTGTATCACACTCTGTTAACCCTCTCGCCTGAATGAAAAGGCCTCTAAGCAAAATTTACCGAATTTTCCCGTCCTAGTGCTACCTTGGTTTCCTAGATGTCAGTATGAGGCGGAACGCTGACCGCGTACCACTCTAATGGCATATATACGAAAACAAGTGTAACTAAATTAGTATGGTTCAAATTCTTCCCTGCAGAGGGAGAGCGCCTAAATCCCTGTAAAGGGAAAACGGGCTTTAAAAAATTATTAATATTACTATTATTATTATTAATAATAATAATAATAATAATAATAATATTATTATTATTATTATTATTATTATTATTATTATATTATTATTATTATTATTATAACCAATCCAACCGAGACTAATTTTTGAAAACTAGGCTCTGCCTGTCATAAGCCAGTAGAAATGGGTAGTGATGGAGCTGTAACACCACCTATAAAAACTAGAAAAGGAAATCTTGAATAAAAATCACCTTGTCCTCCACGTTGAAGATTATAATAATGGGCCATGGCCCCGTCTTGTGGAAAAAATTAACTATGCCATAAACCCAATGTGAAGAATACAGGCAGGATTGACCACATACGTTTTGGTGCGGAGGGCAACAGAAGAAAGGGAAGACCAAAAAACAGTGGGTTCAAGGAGTGTATAGCAGCATGGTGTCGAGAGGATTAACAGAGTGTGATACAGAGAGTAGGGATGTGTGCAGGAGTAAAATTTACAATGGGTTGTAGGAAAACTATTGCATTGTAAAAAAAATTCCTAATAAAAATATTGTTGTTATTATTAGTATTACTATTATTATTTATTATTATTATTATGATTATTATTATTATTATTATTATTATTATTATTATTATTATTATTATTATTATTATTATTATTATTATTATTATTATTATTATTATTAACCCATTCGCTTCAGGTTAAATTCCCAATGCATTTTCCCAGAAACCGGATTTAAGTTACCGTAAATTATATTGCCTATTTTCAGACTTTCACAACAAACTAAAGATAACGGTACCTGATACCACAATAAGGGTGAAGGAAAAAACACATTCCTGTACTATCCATAAATGTTAAACAAAAGTTTACCGTGCCAAGGGATGTACGAAATATTGCAAAACATATAACAGCAGAGTTAAGCGAGCCAAACACGTCTTCTGAGTTGAAGGCCATTTAACTGCCGGCGAGTCTACTTCGTCTTTTGAGGCGAATGGGTTAATATTACAGTGTGATTCTGCAATATGGCTATACGTTTGATCGCATTTTGTGACGAAAATATTATTATTAAAGGAAATATGATGTTATCATTGGAAAGGGAATCCTTCAAATTACAACAATACAACAAAACAAACACTTACAACAACACTAAGCAAGTCACTTTGTTGCTTCAAACTTTCAAACTGTTCGCCGTTTACATTCGAAATAATTGGCAACGCTTTGGGAAGTCATTCATTGCGTTATGATACACGTTTAGAGGAATAGCTCTAATTTCTTCCTCAATTACTAATTTCGGCATGTCGACGTCTTGAGGTTTCCGGGCATAAACCATCTCCTTAAAATAACCCCACAACCAAGAGTCACATGCTGTGAGGTCAGGGGAACGGGCTGGCCATTCAATGGGGCCTGTTTTTCCCACCCACCTGTTTTGCAAATGATCATCCAAAAATTTCCCTCACCGCAATTGCATAGTGAGGAGGCGCACCATCCTGCTGGAATAAACATTGTTCATGTTCAGCACTTCGCATTACCGGCAGGATAATTTGTCTAAGGATATCACTATACCGATCACCATTAACAGTCTCATCCAAAATTCGCATTCCTAACTGTCCTTCGCATCCGATCATAGCCCAAACAGTAACTTTGCCGCATCTTAAACATGTCTCTTCAATAACATTAGGATTCTCTTTACCACTTCCCCACAGTCGACGGCTGTAATGCTACGTTAAACTCACGCCTTGCCCGTCTTGCGGCCTCACGATCATTAGCATACGTTATTGCCCATGCAGCAATTATTTAATTTGCTTTGCATATTCAACGCCATTTTGACTAATGACGTAAGTTCTACACTGTTGTATTTTATTCCATTGTTATAATTTGAATAGTTGCCTTTCCAAAGGTAATTTCATATTTCCTGTAATGGTAATATTTTCATCACACAACGCAATCAAACATATAGACATATTTATGATTCACTCCGTATTATTATTATTATTATTATTATTATTATTATTATTATTATTATTATTATTATTATTATTATTACTGTAATAAACCTACCAAAGGCTGCCCCAAGCAAGGTTGAAGAAAAGTGAGGGGAAGAAGTAACAACTTCGAAAAAAAACTGGGTTCAGCTCCCCCAGCTGACAGCACCCAGTGGGTGTCTCTCTATCTAGGGTTACAATCACTGCTGTCGTGCAGGTCGACGTTGGATCATCAATGGCTAGAGGAAGAATACTTGATTAAAAATTACTTAGCTTTCCCGTTAGGGGTTCTATCAATGGGCCAATTCCCCATATACAATGCTAAATGGCCGAAAATAAACAATAGAGGGCAGATTTCATAATTTAGATATCTAGGATCAATCTTAGAAGAATAAGGCTGATCACAATTAGAAAAAGAATAATGAATATCTGATGGATGGATAGTAATTGCATGCTTAAATCAGTATTATCGAGTAAAACATCTTTTACAGAACAAAGAAATGTATTTAAAATTCTACAGAGCATTATGTCATATGTATCAGAGACATGGACAAACAAAAGGTGCCAAGCTAAAAAGTTACTGATAGCAAAGATGGATTACTGGAGAAGATAACAGCGGAGGTATTAATGTTTTTAATTTGAAATCAGAAACTTAGCATTCTGATTTACACATTTCGCTTATTCTACTGTTTAACTAACTGACACTATCGAACACGTAGGTTCATGGCCGTGCGGACATAACATCTCCATATATCCCTATCCTAAGTTAATATTTTCCAATAATTCCCTGTATAATCTACTTCCCTCAAATCATAGTTACGGTAATTTTATTCTCCCACCTCATTCTTGGTCTATCAACTGGGCGTTTTCCTTCTGGTTTTCCTACAAGAAGCTTCCATTCACGTTTTTCGTTCCCCATTCGTGCCACATCGCAGTCTACGAGACTTGTCTGTTCTTATTATATCTGACTTCTTATAAAGTTCATGTAATTCACTGTAATGTAGTCTTCTCTACTCACCTGTCTGTTCATCTCTTTACCCCAAAACGTTTTCTAAGAACTTTATTCTCTAATACTCGTAATCTCTTTTCATCCCTTAAAGTAAGAGTCCATGTTTTACATTCATATAACTGGTAGAGTAATAGTTTTATATATTTTCATATAACGTTTTTTCGAAAGGAGTTGGGACGTCAAGAGTCTCTGTAATGTATAATAGCACGCATTTCCAGAATTGAGCCTATGTTTAATTTCTTTGAACAGCTCATTCCTATTTGAAGAGAAAAATTATACGCTCAGACCGGTACTTGAACCCGGGACCCTTGGTTCCCGGGTTCAAGTCCCGGTCTGAGCGTATAATTTTTCCCTTCAAATATGATTTATCCATCATTGAGATGTACGAAATCAATAATAAAAAGCTCATTCCTGTTTATAATTGTTGTTCCTAGGTATTTGATTTCACCCACTTCCTCAAAATTCCCCTCATTTAGTACACGATAGCGGTGCCTGTTTTCCTTTAGTATCTCCTCGTTGTTTATGCATTTTCATTTTTTTAGTATTTTTAACACTTTATTTACCCAATTTTAAATTATGTGGAAAAAGGGCAATTTTTAAAATTATTATAGGTTGTATAGTTGTGATAAGTTTCATTTTATAAATCTGTAGTTCTAATTTAATTAATACGCATTTCTTCCAATGAACACTGCTAACAAACGGTAAAAATGTGGCTGATAATAAAAAACTTCAATTAAAACTATGTTGCTACCAAGTAACGATGGTAAATAAACTGTTAAGGAAAACAAGTTATTACGAGTTAATTATAATTACTGGTAATGACTTTTTAAATTGCTTTAATGTATAATTAAAATCACATTTCTATATGTTTGATTGTGAGATAAAACTGCATAAATTAAACTGTGCCTTTCTTTTAAATTAATGCAGGTTAAAGCAAAACACCAAAAAAAAAATTATACAACCTAAAGCATAAAATAATGCTTGCTATTATGTACGAGTATTACAGGGATTCTGGTCAAAATAAAATTCTTTCAAAAAATGTCAAACTGAATATTTAGTAATAGTAGGACTTTATTAGACTAAAAGTAAAAAAAGTAAAGTGCTCCCACAACAGGCCTGGATGCCCTTGTGGTAGTAGGAGGTTAAGGCTCCCACTTTTTTCTTGACAATCGGCACTTTATATCAGCCGGGTTGTCAGCCCTGCGTGACGGCCGCCTTTACTCCCAGAACAAGCGTCTGGTACTCTTTTCAGTTAGAGGCTGAGTCGACCCCAGTGTCATAGTGCCGCCAGAGGGTTTGGGTCAGTCTAAAAATCCTGACCCCAACGGGACTTGAACCCTCGACCCTCCGGCTTGTAGCTCAGTGCCTTTATTAGACTAAAAGTAAGATATATATAATATTATTTACAATTATGGGTCGCACGGGCAGTAAGCCGTACGTGCTGTTCACAGTCCGTTACAATAAAGTAATATTTGGTAATAGTGTAAAGTAAAACAAAAAGAAAACAATAATATTACAATTACATAATATTAATATTATAAGTCCACAGCTGTGGTCTCGAGGTAGCATGCTACCTTGTCACGCAGCGGGCCCGGGTTCGATCCCCGGTCGGGGCAGTTTTTCTGGGTGAGGTTTTTATCGGGGTTTTTCCTCACCTGCTAGACAAATTTAAGGCCCAAACGGTCCCCGAAATAATATGGCCATCATCTTTATCATCATCATCCTTATCATTATAATCATCATCATCCTTCACCGGTGTGGAAAGCAACGGGAAGCTACCACACCTACACAATTCCCTAGTAAAGCTGCAAGCATAGCATGAAAATGCTATGATTGCACTTAAGGACCTGCCTTCGGGCAGAATTACTATGGATGGATGGAATATTATAAAACATAAAGAACAATAATATTACAATTACATAATATACAATACGATTATACATTAATTATGTACCATTATTAAGAATTAATGGTACTGTATTTTCATAACATGTATTTATTCATGAATGAGTGTTGTTCTTATTTTCCACGTTTTGTCCAGAAATTTACCCAAGTTTATCCAATTTTCTAGATTTACCATTAACTCGTAGCATGTCAATCTTTCAGGATATGAATTACAAATCTTTCCGGTAATAACTGACGCCTCCAATATTCCAAATCTTTACATTTTCCTAATATATGTTTCTCGTCTTTAAAACTCCCGCACATTGCACATATTCGCACATCGTCGCTAATTTTTAGAAACTTCCATGCCCCTAGCCTAAACCAAGCAACCGCTGATCTCTCTTTAAATCCTAGGTTGAGTATATACAAGAATCTTTTCCCCAAACAAAACTGAATATATATGAAACTGTTATTCTCCCAGTTATATTAAAATGGATGCGCAACATGGACTCTTACTTTAGGGGAGAAGAAAAATTACAGGCATTTGAGAATAATGTTCTTAAGAAAACTTTTAGACCAAAGAGAGATGAACAAACAGGCGAGTGGAGAAGCCTGCTTTTTTTAATAGGAAACCAGATATAATTAGAAGAGTTAAGTCTCGTAGAATGCGATGGACAGGATATGTAAAATGAATGGTAATGAAAGACGGACATGAGAATTTCTTGTGGGAAAACCTGAGAAATATCACCCGGTTGGTAGACCAAGACTGAGGTAGGCGAATAACATTAACCATTATTCAAGGGAAGTAAATTAAACAGGGATGATTGGAAAATATTAGCTCAAGATAGGAATGTGTGGAGAGCTTATGTATGCGCGGCCACGAAACTACGGATTCGATAGTGCCAGTGAGTTAGATAAAGGATAAAACAGATTTTTCCCCATTCCATTGACGCAGTTTAAGTTCTCGCGTTATTGGCACTTTTACGTGCCACACGCCACCCGGGCCTTAAAATGGCACGACCTATCGGGAGAGGAATTTTAACAAGGATCATCATATACATACTTTTCGACCACACAAGGATATGCAGGGCCTTCCAGATTAAGGGATCGGCTACACCGAAACCACAGAGGTGGACAAAAGAAATTACACTGATGGAAAATAATTTATTTATATACAGAATTTTAATGTTTACACATCTTTCTGTGCCTAAAGTTCTATTTTTCTTCTCCACTCGTCTCTCTCCATCCAATCCATGTCCTAAAGTCCCCTTGCTCTCATTCCAGTTCTTATATCCTGCGTCCACGAGTTTCTAGGTCTCCCTCTCCTCCTTGTTCCAGGTGGACACCATTTCAATGTTTTCCTGGGTAATCTTTCTTCTTGCATTCGTCGTACGTGCCCATACCAATTTAATTGTTTATACTGTATATAATCTACTATTGAATAACCAATATTCATTTTTTCTCTTATGACAGTATTTCTTATTTTGTCTAATTTTGAATATCTTGCTGCTCTCCTCAAGAAATCCATTTCCATCGACATAATCATTCTAAGATAAAAAGTAGAGCTCTCTGTGTACGCTTGGCCAGAGCTTAGTTTAACAACCAACATATTTTCCAGACGTCTACTGTTTTTATTTTTATGTTTCCAGAAAAAAAATAATTTTAAAAAATCTGAAGTAAATATATTTCGCATTTAGGCCTAAACGCACTTCGTTACAATTATCAAATTATCAGTTAATTTAGCATTTTTTCGCACTTTCAAAACACATTACAATGCGATTTACAGATCGAAAGGTGAAACAGCAAGCACTTACGGTATGGGCATTTCCGGATACATCATATTTGCAAAAAATCACTACCCCTAATTGTAGAGATATTAAAGTTTTCGTTTTCATTCCATAGCTCCCGCACTCCGCACTAGCGGGTCCGTGACGTCACTGTTGTATTTTGAGAAACAAGAGGTGAATTCATACTACTTTCTGACATAAAATTATCGACTAACTTGTTATTCTGAAGAGCCAGTCCAAAATGTGAATTTTTATTTAGAAGTGATTCTAAATGCAGCTAAACTTTTTTTTTGTTCAATGAAACTTGTCATTCGACATTTCAGGTGTTCTCTCCTGGCATTGGCGTATTGTAACCCACTTCTGAGGTTGGGGCGTCTGGAAGGCGGGGTTACGCTGCCCCAATGATATAATGGGTGATGACGATGGGTAGTGATGCGCCAGGAGATGCCTTAAACCTAAACTTAATCTAATGAGGTGAATATGATATTGATGATAACGATGGCCAGATAATGTTCGGGGGTCGTTTGGGCCTTAAAGTATACTGACATTTTGTCTTACAGGTGAGGAAAAATCCCGAAAAAAACCTCATCCAGGAAACTTTTCCCGAGCAGGGATTGAACCCGGGCCCGCTGCGTGACAAGGCAGCACGCAACCTCGAAGTTCAGCTAAACTTATAACTGTAAAAATAAATAAATAAATAAATAATAATAATAATAATAATAATAAAATTTATAAACAGCTTTTTAATGTTTACACATCTTTCTATGCCTAAAGTTTTACTTTTCTTCTGCACTCGTCCCTATCCATCCACTCCATGTCCCCCGGTCCCCTTGTTCTCATTACAATTTTTATTTCTTGCATCCACGAGTTTCGAGGTATTCCTTTCTTTCTACTTCCAGGTAATAATAATAATAATGACAATGACAATAGTACTAATAATAATAATATAATAATACAATTCATAATAATAATAATATAATAATAATAATAATTTAACAATAATGTAGTAATACTATTTACTATTATTATTATTATTATTATTATTATTATTATTATTATTATTATATTATTATTATTATAACAGCTATTGTTACCTGACAGAGTTAGGGCTTAAATCATTTTCTACCACTCGACCAGGTTAGAAAAAAATACAAAAATTAGGCTTACATCTAAATTACAATAAACAAAATGATTATGCTACTATCAAGACACCTAAAGCATTTTTCCAAATTTATTAGCAACATAAACTTTAGCACCCTATAAACAAATTGTATCACCATACAAGCTTTGTATATATTGTAAACATTGTATTACCAAATAGGCAGATATCAGATTAAGTTAAAGTAATTAACAACATGTAATCAAGAACCAAAATGTCAAATTAATTTCATGTAAATACAAACATAGTATGTAGTACGAGTATTACGCTATGTGATATGGGGCATACTGAATAAAGCCAATTAAAAAACATGGTACTGTATATCCAGAATACAATTATTATTTACAATATAATTTGAATTACTCTACATATAACGAAAGAAATATAAAATGTACAAGATGTGAAAAAAAAATTATTATAACATAGTGCAAATTTAGTACTGGTGTAAAAAATAATTATTTAACAAGTAATTTTATAAGCATGACTTCAAAGTTTCAAGTGTGCGGGGCAACCCCTGGTATCTTCAGGGAGGGAATTCCAGGAGCGGGCAGAGGCTACTGCGAAATAAGTAGAATAAGAGGAAGTGCTGTAGAGAGGGATTGTTAGCAGACATATCTTGGGACCCATTGTCAATTATCGCGTCTGGCACACGACAGGAATTATATCAACACTGATACAAACTACAGAGACCGAGTTTTCTTTCAGGTTTACACTAGGGGCTGCATTTCGTAAAGAGAGAGGTAGCCATTAAGCTTTAAGACGACAAATAAATAATGGTCCCCATCCGTTAGTTAATGTACTCCTAGTATAGCTGTATTTTAAATTAATATAAAATTATGGAATATTCACCTGAAAGGTCCGTCTCCTCAACTTAATTAATCATTTAACTGTAGCGCTTTCGGGACTTGTCCCATCATCGGCAGGATTCAAAACTGGTGTTTCACTGAAGATCTGGTAAAGGGGTTTGCATGTATTGGGTTCGTTTTCGTTTATCAGGCTCACAGCTCACAACAATGACAGCCTGATAAACGAAAACGAACCCAATACATGCAACCCCCTCTACCAGATCTTCAGTGAAACACCAGTTTTGAATCCTGCCGATGATGGGACAAGTCCCGAAAGCGCTACAGTTAATTGATTAATTAAGTTGAGGAGACGGACCTTTCAGGTGAATATTCCATAATTTTATATTAATTTTGAATAATATCTCAACGGAACACATAATGAATCTTATAAAAGTTGTATTTTAAATATAACGTAATTCCTGCAGTTTGTAATAAATTTAATTTACTGCATGTTTATAATGTAATATCTATATATAGTTTAAATAAAGCCCTTCTGCCAAGCCTTTCCTCTTGATTTCCTTGGCATTTAAATGATCAACGCGAAATTTCCGGTGCGATTGTACTAGTTCAAAAGATAATGTCATTTTATGTTAATTTGTAATTACTTATGATGCAAGAAGAAAAGATCAATCTGTTTCTTAACTCTTTTTTTTTTCTAACAGCATTCATATGACATGCACAAAATGGAAACATTGATTCTGGGAATGACTGATTTGCTTCCTACGCAAGATACAACAATCAAGTCCAAATAGGTCTAAAGAAAAAAAAAATAGAAGCATTTAACTATCTCACTGACACTATCAAACCCGTAGGTTCATAGCAGCGTGGGCATATGTTCTCCACACATCCCTATCCTGAGCTGATGTTTTCCAAATATCTCCTGCATAATCCACTTCCTTCAAATCGTCTTTATGTTATCCACCCACCTCATTTTTTTGTATAATAACTGGGCGTTTTACTTCTGATTTTCTAATGAAAATTTCGATGCCCTCTTCCATTCCCCCATTCGTGCCACATGCTCTGCCTATTGCAGTCTACAAGATTTAACCCTTCTTTTTATAACTGGTTAACATCGTCTGACTCATTGTTATGTATACAGTTCTTCTCCATTCGCCCCAAAACTTTTCTCTAAGAACTTAATTCTAAAATACCCGTAATATTTTCTCCTCCCTTAAAGTAAGAGTCCATGTTTCGCTTCCATATAACACAACTGGTATAAATGGGAGAATAACAGTTTTACGTATTTTCAGTTTAACGTTTTTTTTAGAGAAGTTGGAACAATAGTCCCTGCATGCATAATAGCATAAATTCCCAGAATTGAGCCCATGTTTACTTTCATTGTGCAATCTTATTCACATTTTCAATTATTGTTCGTAACTAACTAATTAACTCACTCACTCACTGGCACTATCGAACCCGTTGATTCAAGGCCGCGCGTAAATAAGCTCTCCATGCATCCTTATCCTGAGCAAATGTCAATTATTAGGTATTTTAATTCGGTCACTCCTTTAAACTTTCCTCTTTTGCCAATAACTGTCAATTTCCATTATACTAATGTATCTCAATGTGTGACCATATATTTAGTTTATTGATGTTTACTTGTCCACCGATGTGGTCTCGAGGTAGCGTGCTGCCTTGTCACGCAGTGGGCCCGGGTTCGATCGCCGGTCGGGGCAGGTTTTCTGGGTGAGGTTTTTATCGGGGTTTTTCCTCACCTGCAAGACAAATGTCAGGAAAACTTTAAGGCCCAAACGGTCCCCGAAATCATATGGCCATCACCATTATTATAATCATCCTTCACCGGTGTGGAAAGCAACGGGAAGTTACCACACCTACAATTCCCTAGTAAAGCTGCAAGCATAGCATGAAAGGACCTGCCTTCAGGCAGAATTACTATGGAAGGATGAATGTTTACTTAGTACCAGATTTATTAGTGTAAATCAATAGAGTGTGCGTGTTTGCCTTTAGTATACCCTCGCTATCGTCTAATAATATTGCATCAGCTGCATAAACTAACAGCTTATAAATACCATTGAGTTATAGGCCTTCTTCATCATCTAAATAACTGATGGCATGCTCTAGAATAATTTACAATTATATGTCAAGAAAATATGTTTTAGTTCTCTACTAGTTAAAAATGTAAAAATTATACAACACTGTTATTTATATGCATTCAATTTTAACATTAATCCGTATTTGTGTACTAACTAACTCACTGGCAGTACCGAATCCGGAAGCTCTTGGCCGCGCAGACACAACTTTTCCATACAGCCCTATCGCCAGCTAATGCTTTCCATTCGTCCCCTGTATTGTTATATGCTGAACTGGACAACCAGCTATAAGGATAATGTTGCAGTGACGTCAGATGTCGGGTGAGCGTGTTCAGACACAAGCACATACATTTTTAAGACATGTCACTCAGGTTATTCAGAATAGTAAGATATTAGATGGGGGCTTGTAGGTCAACGTTTCTGGAATAATGTGTACGATTTATTCCCGGCAGTTGTACTAGCTCCCATCTGGTTTGTTTTCATTCATTCCTCCCCTACAGCTGGTTGTTCAGCTCAGGGAATAGCAGTATATAGCTTGACTCAAATATTTTGCTTCAAATCAAGCCAATAAATAGTAGAAGTGATACATGAGAAAATATTGTGGTAGTTCAGACATGTAATAAGATTGACTATTTAACTCATGCCCCAATTGGGAGTCAATGACCAATCACGTTTCAATGAATTTTGATTTAAAACCAATCACAGTCGTGATTCACCTGGAATTTATCAAAAAAGTTTATCACATTAATGACAGTTCCTCCTTTTTAACATTCTGAAAAGGCCGAGCATTATTTTGCAGTGACTGACTCACAAAGAAATACGTCTAGCAGATTCCATATATAAAGCACGAACGTAAACAGATACTGCTTGCGGGATGTAATAGAAAAGCATTCGTAGTAATTGATTATACCACAATATAAAGAAACCACTGTTTGCACTTTCTTAAATATATTATTTCCCAGGAATTTACGTTCCTGAAAAAATATAATTTGCATCATAGGACATCAGAAATTAATTAATAACCTATAATGTTGGTCATAAACAGTTTGATGCGTTTCATTTTTTCTCTACCAGGGTGCATTCTTATAATATTGCCATTCTTTGGCAATAAATAATATGATCTGGTTGCAGTGATGAACAAATGAAACATAATAAACGTTTTTGATTTGTTTTCAAACATCGCCATTTACATTAAATATGAAGTCTCGAAAATGTTTTTCTTCATTCACGCAGAAGGGAAATCAAGCTATGCAAAACACGTTATCCATGAAGGACATCGCATGTTAAATATTGAAAACACCCTAACAGTAATGCACAGAGAAAATAACCCAGCGAAGATAAACGTACTCGAAGAGATGGAAATCATGAAAGCAGCTCACAACGACAGCCTGATAAACGAAAACGAACCCAATACATGCAACCCCCTCTACCAGATCTTCAGTGAAACGCCAGTTTTGAATCCTGCCGATGATGGGACAAGTCTCGAAAGCGCTACAGTTAAATGATTAATTAAGTTGAGGAGACGGACCTTTCAGGTGAATATCCCATAATTTTATATTAATTTTGAATAAACCTCAACGGAACACATCATGAATCTTATAAAAGTTGGTTCTATCGAACCTGTAGGTTCATGGCCGCGCTGACATAAGCTCTCAATACATCCCTATCCTGAACTAATATTTTTCAATCATCACCTGCATAATCTACTTCCCTCAAATCATGTATAATGTTATTCTCTCACCTCAATCTTGGTCTACCAACTGGGCGTTTTCCCTCTGATTTTCGTACAAGAAGCTTCCAAGCACCTCTCTCATCCACCATACGTGCCACATGTCCTGCCCATCGCAGTCTACCAGACTCAACTTATTATTATATCTGGCTTCCTATCGTACATATCATGTAGCTCACTATTATGTAGTTTTCTCCATTTACCTGTCTGTTCATCTCTTTTAACACAAAAATTTTCCTAATAACTTTGTTCTCAAATACTCGTAATCTTCTTTCCTCTCTTAAAGTAGAGTTCATAAATAATGATAATAATAATAATAATAATAATAATAATAATAATAATAATAATAATAATAATAATATAATAATAATAATAATAATAATAATAATAATAATAATAATGAAAATTTAATTATTATTATTAGTATTATTATTATTATTATTATTATTATTATTATTATTATTTATTATTATTATTAATATTAGTAGTAGTAGAGTAGTAGCAGCAGCAGCAGTAGCAGCAGCAGCAGAAGTAGCAGTAGCAGTAGTATTTTCATTTGGTCCAACGCTGTGCTTTCGGAATAACGGCGTTGCCTCGTACGCAGCGTTCCCGGGTTTGATTCAAAGTTGCTACAATTTTCATTCGTAAGATTTTCTTTTTTTCGGGGGTTTGCTAATCTATAAATCAAATGTTGAGAAACTTGAAGACGCAAACGGTCCCCGAACACCATCTACCACAATAATCCATATCCTATTTGCCTTCTTTAGTATGAATGTATGAATGAATGGAGTGTTTTTTTCTTTCATATGTTCGTTTTGTCTCAGAGGTGGTCTTGGCATTTAGCTAATCACTCATCCAGAGAGGCCCACCATATCCTTATATAGTAAAAAAAAATGAGTAGGTCTGTATGATGCAAATATTAAAAATCCTCTCCCGAGAGGTCCCTGTAAGGACCCGGGTACCGTGCAAAACGTAAAACAGCCAACAATGGAGAGGTTGAATTAAGGTAAAGAGAGATATTATTATTATCATTTGCAGATGTCAGTTTGGAGCAGAGGAATGTCGAGTGATAGAGTGTGACTGTACGAAGGTAATAAACGTCTGAATATTAAGAAGTTGTTTCTGTTAAAAAGAAGCACTGAGAGCTTAGCAAGCTCATTAGCCTTTTCATTCACGCTGAGCGAGACCAATTGTCCATTTGTTAGGTACATAACACAAAACAGAACAAGCACATCTTGTCCAGCCACACCAATGCCCTCTGACAGACTTTCACAATTCCATTCTACACCATTTTCATTAAAATTTTACCATTACCAGCTAATTATGAATGAGCAGTAAATCTTTCATTATGAAGAAGTAATTTGCTGTCCCACGGTCTGGTGACATTTTGAAGTAGTAATTCTCTTCATGCTCGATGTTGGTGTAGCATTTTAAAGAAGGATTTCTGTACCAAAAATAATTACTGGATCAGGTTGGGTTAGATTTTCGGTAGAGCCGGATTCTCTTCTCAAGGTCGGAAGTTGGTACACTGGATAGGAAAACACTTAAAAATCATAAAAAATGTTTCTTGCAGAAATAATTACAAATTTATTCACTTTGTAGGTTCCCAGCAGATTAAGTAAATGTAAGTAACACTAAGAAATTAGGACTGGAAGTAAATAGCAATAAAACTAAATATATGGTCACATGTAGGAATTCATTATATATTGGAAATGGACAGCTAATGACAAATGAGGGAAATTTTGAGGAAGTGGCTGAATTCAAATACCTAGGAACGATAATCACAAATAGGAATGAGATACACAAAGAAATTAAACATAGGCTCAATTCTGGAAATGCATGCTATTATGCATTGCAGAGACTCTTGATATCCCAACTCCTTTCAAAAAACGTTAAACTGAAAATATATAAAACTATTATTCTACCAGTTATAATATATGGATGCGAAACATGGACTCTTACTTTAAGGGAGGAAAGGAGATTACAAGTATTTGAGAATAAAGTACTTAGGAACATTTTTGGACCAAAGAGAGATGAACAGACAGGTGAATGGAGAAGACTACATAACAATGAACTACGTGGTCTTTATAGGAAGCCAGATATAATAAGAACAATTAGGTCTCGCAGACTGCGATGGGCAGGACATGTTGCACGTATGGGGAATGAAAGACTTGCATGGAAGGTTCTTGTAGGAAAGCCAGAGGGAAAACGCCCAGTTGGTAGACCAAGAATGAGGTGGGAGAATAACATTAACTATGATTTGAGGGAAGTAGATTATACAGGGAATGATTGGAAAGTATTAGCTCAGGATAGGGATGTATGGAGAGCATATGTCCGCGCGGCCATGAACCTACGGGTTCGATAGTGCCAGTGAGTAAGTAAGTAAGTGGCATTATTCTTCACTATCAATTAAAATAAATTCTTTTCTTTTCTGGAATCAATTATTCTTGTATTAAATATTACATTTTATCTTGAGAACTCTTCTTGCTTCTATCTTTGTGGAAAGTTGTATGCAGAATAAATAGTGTAATTCTGTTATAATTTTAAAGAAAATTATTACATCACATGATGGTAATTTTAAATTCTATTGGTTAATATTTCTTTAAATATAAGGTTTAAATTGATTTGTTAAATATGAAAGTTAATTGTTTTAACATCCAATCAGAGTTTATTTTACTTTCATTTAAGAATATGAAGTTAAGCAGGTGTTCTTATTACATTTATAACAGAAAGCTGTATAATTTTGACAACAATGACTTAAAACAATTTTTTAAGCATTCTTTACAAAGACTGTTATGTAATACAATTTCCTTAATTGTTACAGTGACATGTTTATTCAACAATAACCAACAATAAATTATTTAGGTGTTTTTATTTATTTAAGTTACATTTAAATATTAAAAGAATTTTAAAATACAAAATTATTAACTTTAACTTTCATATTTATAATGATATTAAAATCCTGCTATAATTAAGGTACTATTTTAATATATAAAAATTTCGTGTCACCTTGTTTGTCCGCGATGGAATCCTAGATTACTGAACCGATTTTAATAACATTTTGCACACTGTGTGCAGTTTGATCCAACTTGAGACTTAGGGTAGTTTGTAACTAAATTTATAGTCGCATTATTTTTTTATTGCAAATTTACTCGTTTATTATTTAACAAAGAGTTATAATTATCTGTGAGTTCTATACGATCCTAACAGGTGGCGGTGTAATTATCTGTGAGTTCCATACGATTCTAACAGATGGCGGTGTAAGGTAATTTGGTAAGGTAATTGGTTTATTATTTAACAAAGAGAGATCCAGACGGCTGTGCTTTTTGTTGCAACCACGAATTTCAATTTAATTACAAATATTGATTGTTTCATAATTTAAGTGTGTTCAGTGTTTATTTTATTTTTAATATTATTAATTTTGTGTGTAAGTATTAGTTTTAAGTAATCTGGCTGAAAGACAGCAACTTAATTTAAATTTTTAACGTATACCTTAGCCACAGCAACGCGTGGCCGGGACTTCTAGTTAGATTATAATATTAGCCTCATTGCCAATATTCCATATCCTTGAGATCTGAAAGAACAAGTTCACATGATGATAGTTCCCAGTATTTTATATTTAAAGGTGAATGGAATGTGTAAAATGTCTAATCTGAATAAGAGAACATATATTTTTGCTAAATTTGGTAAATTCTTTTAATTTTTTTATTTACTATTTTTAAATAGATTAAATATATGGATATCTTGTGTAGAAATTAATAACTACCCAGACAGAAATTTTCCTGGTCCTCCAGGTTGGGGGTTTATGATGTGGGCCAGCTCCCCACACATTAGAAAATAAAACAAAATGCTAAAAGACCAAATTAATAACTATGTAAACCCATAAATCAATGATTTTGATGCCTAATTCATGATTGTAGAAATATTACAAAAAATGTTTTACTGATTTTTCTTTTAATCATAAATTTGTGCACACAAATTTTGTTGTATGTATCGTTTCTTTCTTAATTGATTCATTAGAGCCATGGTTATTAGAGCGTTGAGTTAATACTAAACATGATGTGACTACATAACTATATGCTATCATTAGTCTACCAGTTTAATTTTGCATATTCTTATTGTACTTATTGTATTGTGCACTACAAATAATTTATCATAAGTAATGCCACGAGTGATTTCCAAATTATCGATAAATTCACGACTCACGAAGTTAGGAGTGAATTTTTTCTAGAGAATTTGGAAATCAAGAGTGGCATTTGTTAGGACTATTTAACGAATAAAATTAAGCTGTTTACTCACAAATCATTATTTAAATATAGTTATTTTAAACTATTTATATATTTAATGTAAACGGCGATTTTTGAAAACAAATCAGAAACAATTGGTACGTTTCATTTGTTTCTTTTGTTCATCACTGCAACCAGATCATTATTTATTGCCAAAGGAACGCAATATTGTAAAAATGCACTCTAGTGGAGAAAAAATGAAACACATCAAACTGTATATTAATTCATTTCTGATGTCCTATGATGTAAATATGACAATTTATTTTTTCTGGAATGTTATTACCTGGGAAAAAATACACGTAAGAAAGTGCCTACGGTGGTTTATTTTTTTGGTGGTATAATCAATTGCTACAAAGGTTTTTATTTTAACTCCCGCATGCGCTATGTGTTGACATTCGTGCACTATATTTACAATCTGTTGCCGTATTTCTTGGAGAGCCAGTCACTGATATAATGCTATAATGCAATAATGCTATGACGTATGCAGAATGTTAGAAAGGAGGTGCTTTCTTCATTATGATAAACTTTAGTCGGTAAATTCTGGGCGAAACACGACTGTGATTATGATGATCTTGATGAAGATGTGATTGGTTGTAAATCAAAAATCATTGAAATGTGATTGGTCATTGACTCCCATTTGGGGCATGAGTTAAATAGTCTTGCATAAATTGTAGTTTTTGTTGCGTCACCTAGACTGGAACATTGAAGTAATTTTGAAAGTATGTCTAATTTGTGTTCTTAATGTATGTATGGACATAGGATAAATCGATTAACCGTCTTGTATACCAGTCACAAGTTCAAATATTGGTGGTTTTATAAAAGTTAACCTTTTGAATTTTACACTACTCACAAAACATTCAGTGTTACAGTTGATAGTGACACGATAAATAAATGTCGCCATAGGTTTGATGGAGCTTACTGGTATATTTGTAAAAAAGGAGTAGTGTTGCTATCAAATGAGAGATTTCAAATTCCTTTGAGATTACATCATTGCTTATTCTATTAATCGGCAGGTCGCTACATGCAGAGAATTTAATTCGAATTATATGTTCATACACAGAAATATATAATGGAAATGGACAGCTAATGACAAATGAGGGAAATTTTGAAGAAGTTGGGGAATTCAAATCCTAGGAACAATAAATACAAATTGGAATGAGCTGCACAAAGAAATTAAACATAGGCTCAATTCGGGATATGCATGCTGTTATGCATTACAAGAACCCTTCTCGTCCCAACTCCTTTCAAAAAAGTTATAATGAAAATATATAAAACTGTTATTCTCACAGTTATATGGATGCGAAACAAGGACTCTTACATTATTGGAGGAAAGAAGATTACGAGTATTTGAGAATAAATTTCTTAGAAAAATTTTTGGACTAAAGAGAGATGAACAGACAGGTGAATGGAGAAAACTGCCTAACAGTGAGCTACACGGTCTTTACAGGAAGACAGATGTAAAAAGGAAAGTTAAGTCTCATAGACAAAGATGGGCTGGACATGAGAATATGTGATTAATGTGATGTACAAAGGCCGTGTATAAAAATTATGCCGTTTTTTAAATGTAAGGCACAAAATCAAGCGCGAATTCTCCCATTTAAGCTATAGCAAAGTAATAACTGCTGAATTGGTAGATCCGAAAATCCTCACTACCTGCCTTCAAAGCCGCACCCCACCTCAATCCACTCCGCTCTTATTCATGCAGGGAGTCCATGTGCTCCGTACAGTGGGTTGCCAATTTTGGATTCTGAGTTAAATTTCTGTGCGTTGCAGTTAAAAGAGGCAGAGAACATGTTGCAAATGGCCATCGTACACCAGAACACTTCTCTAGGAGCAATTTCAAGGTAGGTTCCGTCATGCAATGGTTAACATTTCCCTTGTGAGAAAATTTCATCTGAAGTTAAATGTCGATAAAAAATCACAAATAAAAAATAAACATTTACTTATTACTACAACTAACAGGATATCAAAGAACCTATTTTAAGAGAAAGATGGTATTTAACATTTTCCAATACTGTTATTTTAACACAGTTCCAATAATGGATCATATTATAATGATATTGTGAAAAGAAAAATTAATATTTGAACCAGGAATCGAACCGTGGGCCTCTAGTTCTCCAGACCTGTGTGCAGCCCACTACACCATTATTAATTATTTCCACATATATTATAGAGAATTATAGATTTGTATATGTAGAAAGAATTATTAATGTTTGTGCCAAGTGTCGAATTGTATAGTGGGCTGCACACTAGTCTGGAGAAAAAGATGGTAGGTCAAACATTTTTTAACTCTGAGATTTTACACATTTTTTTGTT
The DNA here is from genome assembly GCA_030220185.1 of Diploptera punctata. Taxonomy (NCBI): domain Eukaryota; kingdom Metazoa; phylum Arthropoda; class Insecta; order Blattodea; family Blaberidae; genus Diploptera; species Diploptera punctata. The sequence goes on along the minus strand of JASPKZ010002687.1, from coordinate 3,184,869 downwards.
CTTCCTGCAGTAAAAGAAATGTGGCACATACTTTCAGCGTCTTCTCAATTGGTTAATGGAGGGCATAAAAATGCGGTTGCTGTGTTGAACACTTTTTACAGGATCTGGATTGATGGGGCTACTTGAGAAAGAATAATATAGCATTAGCTCATACATTTCAAATTTGAGGGTTGGTTCCTTTTTGCACAATAAGTTTCAGTTGTGTAATAATAATATTTTTATTAGGAATATTCCACAATATAGTGCTTCTCCTTCAACCCAAAGTGATTTGTCGTAAGAGTATCCTGACTAAACCATCTTCTTCCCTCAAATCTCTAGCTTCCTTTCTTCTCCTCACTCCATCTATCCAACGTTCTCTAGATCTGCCTCGTGCATTTCTTCCATTAGCTTTCCAACCAAGGATCTTCTCTGGTGTTTTATCTTCTTCCATTCGTACGAGGTGTCCATACCATTTCAAACGTTTTTGATATATATTTCTATTTTCTCCCACTTGAATAAATTCCTTATTGTGCTCTTTTTGACTTTATCCCAACTTGAAATGATTTTCTATAATGACGACGACGATCATAATCATAATAATAATCATAATAATCATAATAATAATCATAATAATAATCATCCATCTATAGTAATTCTGCCCGAGGGCAGGCCCTTCACTGCAATCATAGCATTTTCATGCTATGCTTGCAGCTTTACTAGGGAATTGTGTAGGTGTGGTAGCTTCCCGTTGCTTTCCACACCGGTGAAGGATGGCGATGATGATGATGATGATAATGATAAGGATGATGATGGCCATATGATTTCGGGGACCGTTTGGGCCTTAAAGTTTTCGTGACATTTGTCTTACAGGTGAGGAAAACCCCGATAAAAACCTCACCCAGAAAAACTGCCCCGACCAGGGAACGAACCCGGGCCCGCTGCGTGACTAGGCCGCACGATACCTCGAGACCACAGCGGTGGACATAATAATCATAATAATAATCATCATAACAATAATAATAATAATCATAATAATAACCATAATAATAATATTAATAATAAATAATAATAAACATAATAATAATAATCATAATAATCATAATCATAATAATAATAATAATCACAATCGCACAATCACACAATCACACAATCAAACAATCAAACAACAACAACAACAACTACAATAATAATAATAATAATAATAATAATAATAATAATAATAATAATAATAATAATAATAATAATAATAATAATGACAATAATTACAATCACAACATTAATAATAATAAAATTAATAATAAAAGTTAATAAAATAAAAATAAAAAATAATAATGATGATGATGACGACAATAATAATAATAATAATAATAATAATAATAATAATAATAGTTTTAATTTACCAAGTAGAGTTAAAGTCTTAAGGCCTTGTCTATCACTCTACCAGGTTAAAAAACACAAATGTATCTTACATCTACATTACAATAAACATAAACATTACATGGTATACCTAAAATACAATTTTATGTATAATATGTTTTGAATTAATCTAGATTTAAGAATGAAATGTAAAACGTACAAGATAGGAAAATGAGAAAAAGTAATAGTAATGACATAGAATAAATTTAGTTCTGAAGAAAAATTAATTATTTAACAGCACGTAATTGTATAGGTGTGACTTAAAAGTGGGAAGTGTCTGGCAATCCCTGATATCTTGAGGTAAGTAATTCCAGGAGCAGGCAGTGGCTACTGTGAAATAATATTAATAAGTAAGCTAAAATATTATTTTAAGTTTTACAAGGAGAAAACTGAATATATAAGAAATATACTGATGTTCAATTTCAGGAATACAAATCTAGTGTGTGGCATCATCTAGCACGTGCTCCTGGTCTGTGATCACACTGTCTGATCTCTTGACATACAGGCGATGGCTACTGAAAGCGAACCCTTCTTCTGCCAGACATTAAGTCCGTATATTAGAGTTAGACGAGGAACATAATTTAATTGACAGACAAGTCTAGCGCAAATACCTTGCCTTGACTTTATATGGAACCTCAAGAGATACTCATCAAAATACAATTCCAGACTCCAGAAACTTAAAGTGATGGAAGACTTGATGAGAAGGCCCATTCACTCTACAGCTGGCACACCCTTTCACTAAATTACTTCTCATTTCACATATAGCATTTGTAATTTAAATAGCCACTACTGGAAGGAATTTTTCCACCTTTATTTAACAGTAGTAAATAAACGTAATGCTAATTTTCTTCTTCCTTTTTATTCTACTTCTCCTCCAACTTCATTCCTTCACCTTCATTTACATACTCATTTAACCTCTCACCTTATAGGTAAAAATATATGCCCCATGGCGGCGGGTTTTATAAGGGCTTGACCTGTCGGGAGAAGGTTTTTAAACTGTAGTAATAGGAGCGGCATTAGCACCAGTAACAACAGAACCACTAGCAGCAGCACCACCAGCACCTGCAGCAGCAGCATTTGCAGCAGCACCACCAGCACCTTCAGCACCAGCATCAGCACCAGCATCAGCACCTGCAGCAGCAGCATTTGCAGCAGCACCACCAGCACCTTCAGCACCAGCATCAGCACCTGCAGCAGCAGCAGCATTTGCAGCAGCACCACCAGCACCTTCAGCACCAGCATCAGCACCAGCATCAGCACCTGCAGCAGCAGCAGCATTTGCAGCAGCAGCACCTGCAGCAACAATACCTGCAGCAACAGCACCTGCAGCTGCAGCACCAACACCAGTGCCAGCAGTTATGGTATTTAGCCTGTATCATCACATAAGGACGAAGACCTCCTGCTTAAGACAGGGTAGCTCGAATCTACTCCGTAGATGAGGTAGACCTAGCGAGTGTTTGAATCTTTTTCCATAGTCGCTATTACTTGTATTGGTGGCTGGGCTCTTACACTGATCTCTGGTCACTATTCGCTGCATCACTCGCACTTAATGCGCGTTTTCATTTGTATTTCCTTTGTCGGTAGTTTCCACGTTGATCTGCGTTTTGCACTCCCCGTTTATTGCCTTCCTGTACTCTGCATGAATCCGTCCCATCTGGTTCTCTGTCTGCCTGTACTCAGCTTGCCGATTCTGGTGGACCATGCGGTCGATCTTTATTTCCATCTAGTTGCACCCATCCTCACTAGGGGTGGCCACTTAATTTCCACATCAGTCTTGAGGCAGTCGCGACTGCGTTTTTTTTGTCAGTAGTCTTCCTAAGATTCACGTTACGGATTCAGGGTAGGTTTCACCAACAGAGGTAACTGTATTACGCCAGTTTAAGCTATGCAATATACAGGGGAAAATTGGCGTAATACAGTTACCTCTGTTGGTGAAATTGACCCTCAGTCTTTCGGTGTAACTTGAGTTTTCTGCCGCCCCATCTTCCTTTGGTAGATATAAAATTATTAGGAATAAAACAATTAGGACAGTAGGCCTATTACCTGGATCTGCTCTTGTTTAACAACTTTGACATGCAATTTTTCTGACATTAGCTGAATCAACACTTTTGAAATCAGTTGAATGTAAAATCTTTTTAATCCTCTAGAAATTGTTATGTAAAATAACTAACTCCCTGGCACTATCGAACCCGTAGGTTCATGGCCGCGCGGATGTAAGCTATCCTGAGCTAATGTTTTCCAATCATTTCCTGTATAATTTACTTCCTTCAAAGTTCATGGCCGCGCGTATATAAGATCTCCATACATCCCTATGCTGAGCTAATGTTTTCCAATCATTCCCTGTATAATTTACTTTTCTCAAATCATTGTTAACGTTATTCTCCAACTTCATTCTTGGTCTAATAATTGGGCGTTTTCCCTCTGGGTTTCCTACAAGAAGCTTCCATGCACGTCTTTCATTCCCCATTCGTATCCTGATTGCTAAAAATCTGGCGAAGATCTGTCCAATATAGGAATGAATGGAAGAAAGTCGTTAAGACCAAAATTTCAATGTAGTGGTAGCGCCTTAATATGAAGAGGAAGAAGAATAAAAAAATAAAGAGGAAGAAAATAATGCCGAGTTTAGTTTAAAAAAATGTTACCACTAGGGAGTTAAAAAAGCACAGTCAGAAGCACACACACACACACACACACACACACACACACACACACACACACACACACACACACACACACACATAGTCTACATACAAGACACCAAAAAACAAGAGTGTCCACCAAACACATATGGAAACAAACTTTCGAACAAATCACATAAAATACATGATCGAATAAACAAATTACCTAATTTAAAAAGTTCCTCTTGGCCTCTAAATCAACAAAACTAAAAATAAATAAAAAACTTTCATCTCGGTTTTATCCCACACTAAAACCTTCCTGAATCCTGAACTTTTTTTCCTGAAAACGAACTTTCATTTCATGTCAAATCTTGATCTTCATCACAAACCAATCCAAATAAAAACACACATCACAAACATACTTTTTATCTAGTCGAAGAGGCACGTAAATAAGTCCTTAAAACGACCATACTATCTACGGTTTCTTCCCCTTGGCAATTCATATACCATACATACATATAGGTACATACATTTTTTGTCATGGTCAAGAAAATATATTTTTTTTTCGAAAGCATTTTCATGGGCACAACCTTAAAAACTATGTTCCTTTGTGAATCGCTAAAAATAAGGCCACAATTTCCAGAGATTTGTACATTAAGTACATTAAATTGCACACACAGATTTGGGCAGATTATTTAACTCATGCCCCAAATGGGATTCAATGACCAATCACGTTTCAATGATTTTTCTAATTACAACCAATCACAGTCATGTTTCACCTGGAATTTATCAAATAAGTTTATCATATTAAAGAAAGCACCTCCTTTTTAACCTGAATTGGCCACAGTATTACTTTGCAGTGACTGACTCTCTAAGAAATACGGCTACCAGATTGTGTATATATATATATAGACTATATAGTGCACGAATGTCAGCTGATAGTGCTTGCAGGAGATAATATAAAAACATTCGTAGCAATGATTACACCACAAAAAAAAAAAAGGAACCACTGTTTGCACTTTGTTAAACAAATTCTTTCCCCAGGAAATAATGTTGCAGAAAAATATATAATTGATATATTTACATGATAGGACATCAGATATTAATTAATACCTATACTGTTGGTTATAAATTTCTCCACTAGGGTGCATTCTTAGAATACTGTGATCTTTTGACAATAAATAATATGATCTGGTTGCAGTGATGAACAAACGAAGCAAAAATCGTTTCTCATTTTTCAAACGTCGCCGTTTACATTAAATATATACATATTTTAATTTAACTATATTTAAATAACGATTTGTGAGTAAATAGCTTTGTTTTATTCGTTAAATATGCCTAACGAATGCCACTCTTGATTTCCAAATTCTCTAGATAACTTATGAAAAACATACCTGCCTCTAAAATTTTAATTCGACCTTGGGATAAGATCCGTATTTAAATAGATTTAATTGCTGTTAGGAAGTGTGCGTGTAAATAAATATATAGGCCTATTTGCTGTTAGGAAGTTTGCAAACCTAGTTAGAGGCTGGGATGCCCGACCTTGTTCTTTGTAAGAATACAAAACTGGCGTGATAAATATTCCAGATTCAAGACAGTTGGATTTTTTCTGTCTAAAGCTATGAACATAATGAATGCGTTAATATTAAAGTGAATTTGGATTGAAGGGGGTTAAAAATCCATAAATATAAATATATATAAAGCCACAATTAATATATAACTAACTCACTGCCACTATCGAAACCATAGATCCATGGCCGCGCGGACATAAGCTCTCCATATATCCCTATCCTGAGCTAATGTTCTCCAATCATTCCTTGTATAATATTCTTCCCTAAATCATAGTTAATGTTATTCTCCCACCTCATTCCTGGTCTACTAACTGGGCGTTTTCCCTCTTGTTTTCCTACAAGAAGCTTCCATGCACGTCTTTCATTCCCCATTCGTGCCACATGTCCTGCCCATAACAGTCTACGAGACTTAACTATTCTTATTATATCCGGCTTCTTATAAAGACCATGTAGTTCATTGTTATGTAGTATTTTCCATTCACCTGTCTGTTCATCTCTCTTTGGTCCAAAAATTGTTCGTAAGGACTTTATTCTCCTTTTCTCCCTTAAAGTAAAAGTCCATGTTTCGCATCCATATAATAACTGATAGTATAATAGTTTCATATAATTATTTTCAGTTTAACGTTTTTTGAAAGGAGTTGGGAAGTCAAGAGTCTCTGCAATGCATAATAGCACGCATTTCCAGAATTGAGCCTACGATTAATTTCTTTGTGCTTCTCATTCCTATTTGTGATTATTGTTCCTAGGTATTTGAATTTAGCTACTTCTTCAAAATTTCCCTCATTTGTTATTAGCTGTCCATTTCCATTATATAATGTATTTCTATTTATATCATCGGGTATTTTTTTCAATACATTAGTGGTTAGCATTTTGAATAATTATTTCAAAAACTTCCACTGTGTTTTACCTCCGCAGTCCATATATACCTATTTATGTTGAATTAAATAAGATTGCGTTAATTATTTTAACCTGCTACCTTCATCAGATAATATGATGAGAATAACAGAGTAAAGTAAATAAATGTAAAATAAATATAAGCATGTATTAACAGAGCGTTAACGAAAAGTTTAAAGAGACGCGTATAAAATATATACATTGTAATTGACTTTACAGCTCTTTGAGTCTTACCATTGCCCCTATTTTATTTGGTGCTTTTAGACCAAGCTAATTTAGTTACACTTACTTCCCTACGTATGTCAAAGATGGCGTGTAGTCGGCATACGGATCCAATTAGACATCTAGTAGGCAAGTTCCAAAAATTTTTTGGACAAGCCTACGATATATTCTTCGAAACTGTCATAAATATGTCTGCCCAAGCTGTCCCTAATAGAGAGATTATTGAACAAATGTGACATGCCGAGAAAACCCTCATTCGAGTCACTAACTGAAATTTTGCGAGGTTGTCAGCGTTTCTCTTTTAAGTATGTTTCCTCAGTATTTGTCAGTATTGGTTTGTATACTTGGAATAACGACAATTCTGTCAACGTTTCGTTTCGCCACGTGCTTACGAGGGTGTGAGTTGTGTTTAGATAGTGTCTTTCACTATGTTACTTGGATGATGAAGGTCGGTAAACTTTGCTTGGAAGCCTCTATTTCAAGCTTAAGGTTCTTTTACGAGCATGAAACTCTTCAGACATGGGACCCACGACCTGAAGTCCCTCCTGGAGGACTTGCTCCTTGGATTTTTCCATCCTATAGAAAATCAATCGTGCCCGACATGGTTTGATCCCGCTATCTACAGGACTAGAGGAATGTAACCAATACACCAAACGCGGCTGACTTGTAAAATATGTTGAAGCAAATCATGTTTTTTTTTTCAGTTATTCTGTTCCAGGAGTTTTGCTCTGAATGTTCCAATGGAGAAATGACTGTTAATGTCATGTTATCAAACATGATAACTCACGTTTCCACTATCAAATTACGATTATTTATATGTTTATTAACTCATCATTAAGTCATTGTACCACATATTATCCTGTATAATAAAAAGCGAGATTTGTCTGTGAATAAAACGTTGCCGCTTTAACTTCAAGGGACAGAAATCGAATCCAGAATCCATAGCGAACATAGCGTCTACATAGCTAACAGCAAACAGATGGAGTAGCTATGGGTAGTCCCTTGAGCCCTGTAGTAGTCAATTTCTTCATGGAAAACTTTGAGCAAACATGCTTAGATACGACACCTATCAAACCCAAGATATGGCTTCGCTATGTAGACGACACCTTTGTAATCTGGAACCACGGGGTAGAGAAATTAGACGAATTTCTGACACACATCAACAACATAAACTCCAGTATACAATTCACCGTAGAAAAACAAACAGATAACTGCATAGCATTCCTAGACATCCTGATCAAAAGGGAAGAAGACAGCAACATTTATCACACTATCTACAGAAAACCTACCCACACGGACAGTTATCTTCATAAAACCTCGAATCATTACCCTAAACAAAAATTTGTAATCATCAAATCATTAACAGATCGAGCCAAAAAACTTTGACATGCGGATTTATTAAAAACGGAACTTCAACACCTCCATACGGTATTCACAGCCAATGGATACACCAGTAATGAAATCAACTGAGCCAATCATCCCAGACGATACAACAGCAACAGCAGCAAGGAATCGGAGAAAAAACTTCAACCAGGGAATTTTGACCATTCATTAAGAATGTAACGGACCGCATTGGAAAACTACTGAAGAAAGAAGACATAACGACAGTATCAGGCCTACAAAGAAAATCAAAAACCTTCTCAGGCCTATAGAGGATCAACACCATCCCCATCAGACAGCAGGCATATACAGGATACCATGCAGTTGTGGAAAAGTGTATATAGGCACCACTAAACGCAGCATCGCAAGCAGACTTAGGGAGCATGAAAGATACAGTCGTCTTAAACAAATGAATAAGTCGGCAGTAGCAGAACACTCTTTACTTGATGGCCACAGAGTACAACACCAGAGTACAGACATATTATCTAACTGCACACACTATTTTACCCGTCAACAACGAGAAGCCATCGAAATATTCAAACGTAAAAACAGTTTCAAAAGAAAAGAAGTATCATTAAAAGTCAACAAAGTATTGATGCCGGTTCTAAAAAAACGCAGAATGTAAACCTCTGCAAGTACAGTCGACTAGACCATCAAACAGCAATCTCATTGGAACAATGGAAGTCCCTACCGCTGACCAATCAGAAGGCATATATAATGTACAGTCAACTAGACCATTAAACAGCAATCTCGTTGGTGCAATGGAAGTCCCTAACGCGGACCAATCAGAAGGCAGATATAACTTACGAACACATCGTGGTGAACGTACAAATAGGACAGACAGTGGACAGAATTGCCAGTCTCAAGACAACCCTTGATGATGCCAGACGCAGTCTCTGGTGAAACGTCGGGGAACTACAAGCCTCACGACCACATCCTACAGCTCGAAAATCTTCTCCAAGATCATCATATATGCGTGTGTGTGTACGTATACGTGTGTGTGTGTCTGTGTGTGCGTGCGTGCGTGTGTGTCCAACGTTGTGGTATCGAGGTAGCGTGCCTGGGTGCCTTGTCATGCAGCGGGCCTGGGTTCAATTTCCGGTCAGGACAGGCCCCTGGGTAAGGTTTTTTCTGTTTATTTTTCTCACCTGTAAGACAAATGTCAGGAAGCTTAGGGCCCAACGGTCACCGAAAATCATCCGGCCATCATCATTATCATCATTATCCTTCGCCGGTGTGGAAAGCAACGGGAAGCTACCACACTTATAATTCCCTAGATAAGCTGCAAAGTATAGCATGAAATTGATATGATTGCAGTGAAAGACCTGTCCTCGGGCAGAATTAGTATATATACACACATGCTGAAAATTATTTAAACCGACAAACTCTGGGAGGTTGTAGGGGACATCAAAACATATGTTTTTCCCTAATGCCATTTTTTTCCTATGATGATTATTTAAACCGGAGAAGGCGTATTACGCTCTTCAGTTGTCATGACTGCAACTGCTGTAGATGGTAGGAATTGTTTTGTTCACCAGTGTAGTAGTGAACTGTATCTGTTTACTAATGGAGCGATAAACCTGTAGTGAGCACTGATATGTGTGGACCGGTGTTGTTGGGGACTGTTTAATTGGGACATATCTCCTACCTAGGCCATTAAATGGCAGGCACTATTACAATTTTATCACCAGATCATTGCCAGAATTGCTGGAAGACGTCCCGCTCGCTACAAGACAACGCATGTGGTTCCAACATGACGGGGCGCCGGTACATTTCAGTCGTCGTGTGCGTCGATTCTTGAACCAACGATTTTCAGCAAAGTTGATTGGCAGAGGTGGTCCTGTACCATGGCCTGCTCGATCCCCAGATATGACCCCTTTGGATTTTTTTGTGTGGGGAGAGATGCGCAACCTTGTTTACACAACTCATGTTGCATTGGAAATGGATCTGGTTGCCCGGATAGTAGCAGCAGCAGGAGCAATTAACGATATTCCTGGAGTTTTGCCCATGTTAGACAGAACATGATCCGTCGGTGTAACCTTTGTTAACATGTCAATGGAGGCATTTTTGAACCTCTACGTAATTTAAGTAACTGAGTTGTGTTAATGTGTTATCTCTTGGTGATAAAAAATACAAAAGCCTTTGTTGGTTTAATTAATTTGCCGCTAGAAAAATCTTCCTCTACCGGTTTAAATAATCCTCATAGGAAAAAATTACATTAGCATGAAAATGTTATTATTGCAGTGAAGGACTTGTCTTCGGGCAGAATTACTATGGATGGATATATATATATATATATATATATATATATATATATATACGTAAGTAAGTAATAGAAGAGTAAAAATTATCTTTTTTTTAAATTCTTTTCACCAATAATGTTACAGTTATTCGACAAATTACTAAAGTGATCGGTATTCATTACACTTCAACATCCACTCCAATAAAATCTTGTCCCGCTCCTTTTTTTTAGCAGATTAGTTTAAAAAAATGACATCAGTTTCAAGATAATTTATATTTTCGAATACCTTGAATAACCATACAGTATCATTTTTTCTGTAGTTGGAATACTTCTCAAGTCACCATTTGTATTAAACAAGACATTAAAGATCAATTTAAGCATTTGTATTCAATTACAGGACGTTTAGTAGAATTCAGTTCTATGAAATATATAGATGTTCGAAGGCAGGTTAACTGCAAGGTCATTTGCGCTAATATATAGCGTTGTAAACTGAAGGCCTTTTATATGACTAGATGGTAAAATAAACTTAGGTTGAAATCAAATGTACAAAGATACATGTAAAAGTATTCAGATAAATCCAAAAATAAAAAATAAAAAATTCACTTTAATAATTTATTTCACATCATCATCATCATCATACACAAGTTTAAGTGTAAAGATATATATATATATATATAGTCGTAAAAGGGAAGATGCTAAGAGGAAGGAGAGCCTCTAATTGCTTTAAATTCTAAGACCTAGAGGAACCGACCTGTACATCTTCCTAGTGTCCAATCCCACCTTCACGTGGTGCAGCTATATAACCTATTCCAAAGAACGGAAATACTAAATAAGGTATATACGCATTTTCTAAAGTATATTACAGGACTTAGTAAGGCCGTTTCTAATTGTGGAATTTTATATGAATTCGGGTCATTCCAGGACGACATTAACTGTAAAATTCGTGTACTTAAATACTGGTTGCGAGTAATCCAAGGTGAACAAACAATGCTTAGAGCAATTTGTTACGACCACCAAATTAAAAACATAGATGTTAAATTTTGGGCAGACGAGGTTAGGAGAGAACTCCAAAAGATCGGAATGAGCTGGATATGGGAAAAAGGGACTGAAAATCGCAAGAATGTGTGGAGAATAATAAGGAGGAGGTACTTAGATATAAACCAACAAGATACTTTCGCCGAATGTACAGGAAAACGCTCACTGTGTTTACAAAGAGACCTAAAACACGTCTGGGGAAAAGAATCGTATATACTCAACCTAGGATTTAAGGAGAGATCAGGGCTTGCTTGGTTTAGGCTAGGGGCATGGAAATTTCTAAAAATTAGCACGATCACGATATGCGAATATGTCCAATGTGCGGGAACATTGAAGATGAGATACATATATTAGGAAAATGTAATGATTTAGAATATTGGAGACGTCAGTTATTACCGGAAAGATTTCTAAATTCAAATCGGGAAAGATTGGCATGCTACGAGTTATTGGTAAATCCAGAAAATTGGATAAACCTCGGTAAATTTCTGGACAAAACGCGAAAAATAAGGACATTCATGAATAAATATATGTTATCAAAATGCAATACCATTAATTATTAACAATTATATATAAATTAATTAGTGTATAATGCTATTGTGTTATTATTTAATTGTAATATTAATGTGTTTTCTTTATGTAATTGTAATGTTAATGTTTTTCTAGTGTATAATGCTATTGTGTTATTACTTAATTGTAATATTATTGTGTTTTCTTTATGTAATTGTAATGTTATTGCTGTTTTTGTTGTTTATTTTTCTTTACACTAGTACCAATTATTACTTTATTGTAACGGACTGTCAACAGCACGTACGGCTTACTGCCCATGCGACCCATATTTGTAAATAATATTGTAAATATCTTACTTTTTGTCTAATAAAGTCCTACTACTACTACTACTACTACTACTATATCCCTACTCCTACTCCTTCCTCACTGGACCAATCGAACCCTTAGAGGCATGGCCCGCACGGACATACGCTCTCCATACATCCCTATCCTGAGTTTAATGCTTTCCAATCATTCCCTTTATAAGCTACTTCCCCTCAAAATCATAGTTAATGTTATTCTCCCACTTCATTCTTGGTAATAACCAACTGAGCGTTTTTCTTTCCCCCCTCTGGCTTTCCTACAAGAAGCTTCCATGCAAGTCTTTTCATTCCCCATACGTGCAACATGTCCTGCCCATCGCAGTCTACGAGACTTAACTGTTCTTATTATATCTGGCTTCCTATAAAGACCATGTAGTTCATTGTTATGTAGTCTTCTCCATTCACCTGTCTGTTCATCTCTCTTTGGTCCAAAAATTTTCCTACGTACTTTATTCTCTAATACTTGTAATCTACTTCCCTCTCTTAAAGTAAGAGTCCATGTTACGCACCCATATAATATAACTGGTAGAATAATAGTTTTATATATTTTCAGTTTAACGTTTTGTCTATTGAATAAGATATCTTGCAAGATTTTAGTGCAGCACTTGTACACAAACGCTTGAATTTGTGGTTTCAGCTACATACCAATAAGAGATAATTACTCTATTTATTTCAATTAACATTCTTCTTGAAATGTCTTCAAGCAAAATTAGTTTATTTTTCTAATTGAATTGATCATTGCTAAAAGGCCCTTTCTCCAATACACGTAATTGACAAAGTCACTGCAAGAAGGGCTTAAATCATCACGATCGAGATAAAGTTTAAATCTAGCTTTACCTCTACATCAAACATGTCAGTATTCTCATCAACCTCGTAAGAACTGTTTTAATACACTAAGTTCATCAGTTGAATGTCATAAATAAAATTACATTCTCTATATATAACTAACCCACAGACATTATTGAACCCATAGGTTCATGGCCGCGCGGACATGAGCTCCTCATACATCCCTATCACGAGCTAATATTTTCCAATCATTCCCTGTATAATTTACTTCCCTCAAATCATGGTTAATGTTATTTTCCCACATCTTTCTTGGTCTACCAACTGGGCGTTTCCCTTCCGGTTTTCCTACAAGAAGCTTCTATACACGTCTTTCATTCCCCATTCGTGCCACATGTCCTTCACATCGCATTCTACGAGACTTAACTGTTCTTACTATATCTGGCTTCCTACAAATACCATGTAGTTCACTGTTACGTACTTTTCTCCATTCACCTATCTGTTCATCTCTCTTTGGTCCTAAAAATTATCCTAAAAGTTTTATTAACAAATACACGTAATCTCCTTTCCTCCCTTAGAGCAAGAGTCCATATTTCACATCCATATAAGTGGTAGAATAACATTTTTATATACTTTCAGTTTAACATTATTTGAAAAGAGTTTGGATTACAAGAGTACTTGTAAAACATAACAGCATACATTGCCAGTATTGAGCCTATATTTAATTTCTTTGTGCATCTCATTCCTATTTGCGATTATTGTTCTAAGTATTTGCATTCAGCGACATCAGTTTTATTTATACGAATGTAAAATAAAGTAAATATTTATGAAAATCATGTAAAACTTTGATAGATTTATTTATTAAATACATCATGGATTTTCATCAAGTAAACATCAAATCAATTGATTAATTAATTAATCCCTTATATATTTACCATTAGATTATCAAATTAGCTGTACATATCTTTATGGTTAGTTGATTAATCATTTCATCCAAGATATAACAAAGACCATTTAGTCCCCATTAACGAAAATATATACAGGGTGTTTTAGAATAAGTGTTACAGACTTCTAGGGGTTAGAGAGGGGACTTAGTAGATAAAGTTTTGATAAGGAACTCATGTCCGGCAAAGGTACCATTTCGATGTAAAATAGGTTTGAAGAACGAAACACAATTGGCTGATATCGTGTGTCTTGTGTTTCAGAACAAGTATTACAGATTTCTAGGGATTGTACTACAAGTGTGGTTCCACGTGGCGCCCCTTTTGTTTGTTGCACAAAGTGTACTTGTGACTCATGTTTTCATACACACGACCCACAAAACCCGGCGCGTACTCAATAAATTCTGCTGCCGCCAAGATTCGTGCAAGATCATCCTCCAACTCGTTAGGTGTAGCACAACCCTTAGTAGTCTGTAATACATATTCTGAAACACAAGACACACGGTATCAGCTCATTTTGTGTTTCGGTCTTCAAACTTATCTTGCATAGTCCACCGCTGTGGTCTCGAAGTAGCGTGCTCCCGGATCAAGCTGCTGGCCCGGATTCGATCCCCGGTATGGACAAGTTTCCTGGGTGATATTTTTTTCCGGTGTTTTTCCTCACCTGTAAGGCAAATATCAGGAAACTTTAAGGCCCAAACGGTCCCCGAACATCATCTGGCCATCATTAACATATTCATTATGTTTAGGATTACAGCCTCTCCTGGCGCAACATTACCATCATCATCTTCTTCTTCTTCAAGATATGGGCCTGTTGGCCAGTTCCGCTCCTCGGTGCACTATAAGCTGCAGGTTCAGGTCGTCCTTCCAACGACGTTTTGGTCTTCCTACATTTCTTCGGCCTAGAGATTTATAATGAAGCAGCTGTTTTGATAAACGATTATTTGGCATTCTTTGTATATGTTCATACCATCACCTCCACTTATCATATATCATCGGGACAGCGTAAATCCGCCTTCCAGCCGCCCCAAACTCAGAAGTAGATTACAATATTTCCATGCCAGGAGAGAATAACAGAATGTCGAAATGATAACGTGGTATCATTGAAGGTCAAAAACCTTACCTTACATCAAAATGATACTTTTTCAGACATGTTTCCTTTTCGAAACCTTATCTACTTTAGCCTTCTGTCTAACCCCTAGAAATCTGTAATACTTATTCTGTAACATCCTGTAGTATTCTCTTTATCAAAGTACATACAAAGGTGATAGAACGTAATATACGTATTTTGTTATGTAATATATAGAATAGGTATGTTATTATCCAGAAGAACTGTCTTCTAGGGATACCACATGTTAAACACAAGATATGTTATACTGAGTGCTTTACAGAAATTTATGGTGTTTACATCTGTCCGGCACAAGTGTGAGCTGTAATAGTACTGCACATAATATTCATTTGCAACGCTCGCCTTAGGAAGTTTTAAACGTAAATGATTATAATTTCCTCATAAAATTTATCAAAGGAGAAAATAACAATACACTTAGTAACCTATCTCACTTACTACTAGACGTTAGAATTACTGCCTTAACGTTTTAGTATACTGACTCACTGGCACTATTCTCTCCATGTATCCCTATACCGAGCTAATGTTTTACAATTGTTCCCCTGTAAATTTTGAAAAAGTGGCTGGATTCAGATACCTAGGAACAATAATCATAAATAGGAATGAGATGCACAAAGAAATTAAACATAGACTCAATTCTGGAAATGCGTGTTATTATGCGTTACAGAGACTTTTGACTCCCCAACTCCTTTCAAAAAACGTAAAAATGAAAATATATAAATCTATTATTCTACCAGTTATATTATATGGATGCGAAACATGGACTCTTACATTAATGGAGGAAAGGAGATTACGAATATTTCAGAATAAAGTTCTTAGGAACTTCCAGGCTATTTGTGGAACCATAAAAAAAACCTTAGGTCGGAAAACAAGGAAAGATACGAAACTTAAATTATATAAAGCAATGGCTGTTCCTTTGTTGTTGTATGGAAGTGAAAATTGGATAATGAAATCAATGGATAAAAGCAGGATACAGGACTGCAGAAATGCTGTTTTTACGTAATGTGAAAGGATGCACTAGAGCGGATAGAATAAGGAATGAAACTATAGGAGAAGAATTAAATATATATAAAATTGAAGATAAAATCAGCGAAAATAATAAGAAATGGACAGAACACTTAATGAGAATGAACAACAAAAGAATACCAAAAAGAAACTTCCTGTATAATCCCAGAGGAACAAGAGATGTTGGCGGACCACGTAGAAGATGGATTCCACTTTTAACTTCGCCGGAACAGGCTGCATAGCCTAAACCTTGTAGTAGAAGAAGAAGAAGGAACATTTTTGGACCAAAGAGAGATGAACAGATAGGTGAATGGAGAAGACTTCATAACAGTGAACTACATGGTATTTATAGGAAGCCAGATATAATGAGAACAGTTAAGTCTCGTAGACTGTGATGGGCAGGACATGTGGCACGAATGGGGAATGAAAGACGTGCATGGAAGCTTCTTGTAGGAAATCCAGAGGGAAAACGCTCAGTTAGTAGACCAAGAACGACGTGGGAGAATAACATTAACTATGATTTGAGGGAAGTAGATTATACAGGGAATGATTGGAAAACATTAGTTACGGACAGGGATGTATGGAGAGCTTAAGATCGTGCGACCATGAATCTACGAGTTCGATAGTGCTAGTGAGTTAATTAGTTATAATTTACTTCCCACAAATTCGGTTAATATTACTCTCCCACCTCAATCTTGGCCTACTACCGGGAGCTTTACCTCCGTTTTCCTTCAACGAGTTTACATTCCCCTCATGCATTCCCCATTCTTTCATATGTCCTGCCCATCGCAGCATACGATACATATCTGTTGTTATTAATAAGGCTTCCCATAAAGGTCACGTAGCTCACTGCTTATTTAGTCTTCTCCAATCGCCTGTCTGTTCATCTCTCTTTGGTCCAAATATTGTCCTAAGAACTTTATTCTAAATTACTCATATTTTTTTGCTCCCTCAAAGTCAATGTTTCGCATCCAAATAATACAATTGGGAGAATAACAGAATTATATATTTACAGTTAAACTTTTTTGAGAGAATTTTGGATACTAAGAGTCCCTGTAACACTGGTGAACATGGTTTTGTCTCATGAGTACCAATAATTGTACTTAATGCAGTTTTTGTATCGTGTTTTCAAATATGTATTCGGAATTTCTCCATCACCCACAGTTCTTTTATTTCAGTTTCAATTAATGGATTTAAACAATTTTTCTGTTTAACAAACATTAAAGGGATTACGTCAAAATCAAAACATACAGTGGTGTACCATGACTTGCAATCTGCAATGAGACCAGTTCCACACTACGAAGAATTGCCGATACCACAGCCTCCAGAACATGTGACATTATATGAAGAGAGCTCAAATTCTGATGGAAGTGAGGAAGAAGAAGAAACAGATTTTGGTGATACAACTTTTTAACAAAGCTGTTTATCTGAGCCTCATTTATTGACTCAAGAAGACCTTAATGATCTCATACGAGATTCAAAGTTATACAAAAACCAGTCTGAAATGCTTGGTTCCCGGCTATAAGGATGGAATCTTCTCCAAAACTTGCGTGATGGAGAAAACTGATATCATATTCGAATTTAGGAGGAAAAATACTATCGGAATCACACATTTTACTTTCTGAGACAAAAAAAGTTTTTTTTTTGTTGTTGTTCAGTGTAATCAATAATAACATGCGTTTCTAGAATCGGCAATTATTTAATTACTTTCTTCGCCTCAGCCCTGTTCGTAATTACTGTTCCTTTTTAACTCCTTGAAGAAAAACCAGAAAGAGAAAGACAGAGAGCACCCAGTATGTAGGCGAAGAATGAGGCGGGAGAATAGTATTAACTACAAAGAGAATGTTGGCAATAGCCCAGTATAGGGATGTATGGACAGGTTAAGTCAGTGTAGCCATCAACATACGGATTCGAAAGCGTCCGTAAGTAGGTTATTATTATTATTTTTTTTTATTATTATTATCATCATTGTTATTACTAATACTATTAATTACACTGGTCGACAAGGTTTTCTTCACAAGAAATCTGATTAGTAAATCTAGTGCATTTTTTATACTGAAATCAGATATGTAGTCAGATCTTTCCGTCAGGCACAATTTTTTTGTGACAGCTACATTTTAAAATCTTATTTTAGCATTCTCTTTGACCTTTCATAGGAACCTTTACTGTATATTTAGCTATTTTATTTAAGTTGTATTTAAGGAAATTATATATAATGTCATGCTGAAGCATCAAAAGGCAAGACTGCTCAGGTTCATTCATGATTTGACATGCTCAGACCTGTTAATCGGGCTTTGTAATGTGCCAATCTCACTACATTAAAAATAATGTCCTAAACGTGAATCTCTTATACCTGGCCAGAAAACTGTGTCACATGTCCCTTTAGGGAATCCTGAAAAATATATTAACCTCCATTGCATATTAAATTAGGAGTAATGAAAAATTTCGTCAATGTTATGGATAAACATTCTGAAGGATTATTGTACTTGAAATCGAAAATGTTCCCAAAATCAGTGAGGCTAAACTGAAAGAAGGAATTTTTATAGGACCACAAATATGATCATTAATGGCTGATGAACATTCTGAGGACTGTTAAATCCACTTGAAAAAGCAGCCTAGCAGTCTTTTAAAAATATATGTTGCAATTTCCTTGGAAACCATAAAGCAGAAAACTATCGTGGCCTAGTGGCAGATCTTCTGGATTCTACTAAAGCAACAAGTACCGGTATTTAAAAATTCACTTCTTGGACTCTCACTTAGAATTCATCCCAGAAATTCTTGGTGCTGTCAGCGATGAGCACGGTGAGCAAAATCATCAGCAAATTTCTACAATGGAAAACAGGTACCAAGGCAAGTGGAGTTTCTAATATGCTGGCTGGCTGACTACTGTTGGACGAAGAAGAGAGATGTTCCAGATGCAAAATATGCCCGCAACATCACAATCTACCACTTTCTAGGTAAGTCACAATGTGTAGTATTATAATACATTCAAATAAATATCATACAAAACTCCTGCCTGATCGGGAAAAACCGAAATTATATTTGAATTCAGCATGACAAATACTTACAGAATATATTATTTTTATTATTGTGAAAAAATGTTCATTTTTGTACACCAGTGTTGTTACTACTAGTCCACCGCTGTGATCTCGAGGTTGTGTTCTGCCTTGACACGCAGCGGGCCCGGGTTCGATTCCCGGTCGGGATAGGCTCCTGGGTGAGGTTTCTTTTGGGGTTTTCCCTCACTTGTAAGACAAATGTCAGGAAGCATAGGGCCAAACGGTCCCCGAAAATCATCCGGCCATCATCATCATCCTTATTATCATCATCGTCATTCACCGGTGTTGAAAGCAACGCGAAGCTACCACGCCTATAATCCCCTAAGTAAAGCTGCAAAGCATAGCATGAAAATGCTATGATTGCAGTGAAAGACCTGCCCTCGGGGAAAATTACTATGGATGGATGGATTACTACTACTACTACTATTATTAATTATTACTTCTATTATGTATTATTATATTATTATTATTGTTACTATTAGTATTGTTACTATTATTATTGTTACTATTATTATTGTTATTATTATTATTAATAATTATTGTTTATTTAATATTATTGTTATTATTATTATAAATTATTGTTATTATTATTATTAATATATTGTTTTATATTATTACTAATATGATATTAATTATTATATTATTATTATATAATATTGGAATTTTGAATTCGATGCTGTGGAGTGGAAAACATTCCGACATAAACCAAAATATTTATAGTTCATTGTTGGAGAGTATACAATTTTATGTTGCGGAAACATGGATATTAAGCAGAGAGAAGCACATAAACTATTGGTGACAGAGATGGACTTCTGGAGGAGGACATCAAAAAATTCAAGAAGAGACAGAAATAGAAATACGAAAATCAGAGGAATAACGGATATTCAAACATATGTTCAAGTTATTGAAGAAATATGACTCAAATGATTTGGCAGCGTAAAGAGGTTATCATATGTCAGAATATTTAAGATTATATTAAATTTTGAAGCGGAGGAGAACAGAAGAAAGAGAAAACCAAGAGAATATTTAAGATTATATTATATTAAATTTTGAGGAGAACTGAAGAAAGAGGAGACCAAGAGAACAGTTGGTTCAAGGAGTGCATAGGGGTACGGTGTCGATAGGATTGACAAAGAGTGATGCAAAGAATAGGGATGCATGGAGGAGTAAAATTTACAATGGGTTGTAGGAAAACTACTGTATTGTAGGGAAATCGTAAGAAAATATTATTATTATTATTATTATTATTATCATTATTATTATTATTATTATATAATCAATAGTAGATTATATAAGATAAAAACAATTACACTTTTATGGGCATATACGACAAATGCAAGAAGAAAGGTTACCCAGAAAAACAATGGAATGGTGTCCACCTGGAAGAAGGAGGATAGAAAACCTCGAAACTCGTGGATGGAAGAAATAAGAACTGGATTGAGAAAAATAGGACTGGACGGCATGGAGTGGATGGATAGAGACGAACGGAGTAGGAAAATAAAACTTTAGGCACAGAAAGATGTGTAAACATTTTAAGTATGTTTATAAATAAGTAAATTATAATTATTGTTATTATTATTATTATTGTTATTGTTAATATTATTATTTTTTTATTGCGGATGATCTCATGTAGGATTACGCAAAGTACTTGGAGGCGTTTCCTTTGAGCCCAAATTTCTTTCGTTCTTTTCCTATAAGCTTGTTTTCTATCATCTGTCCAAGTTGTTCCAGTTTTTTTCTTCGGTTTGCCCTCTTGGTCAACTTGCCACGTATTCACCTTATTCTAAATATATCTCTGTTTGGGATATTTTCTTTAGTAATTCCTGCCAATTTTAAGTACTTTTTGACTTCATCAATCCACTTCATAGTATCCACTGGAGCTTTACTTCTGTTTTCATAGAATTCCATTATCTGTTTTGTAAGCCTATTTGAGTTCATTCGTTTAATATGGTCATAAAATTTTAACTTTCGTTTTCTAATATCACTATGAATGTCTGTTCATATTTTCATTTCATTTTTACTTCTGAGTCTAAATGCTTCACCTGTGACTTGTGGACCTAAAATCTTTTCTTATAATTTTGCATTCTTTTTTCACTATATTTTCGATATATTTTTTCTGTTCAAAATTAATGTTTCTGCTCAATAGAGGCATTTTATTATTATTACTTACTTACTTACTCACTGGCACTATCGAACCCGTAGGTTCATGGCCGCATGGACATAAGCTCTCCATACATCCCTATCCTAAGCTAATGTTTTACAATCATTCCCTGTATAACCTACTTTCCTCAAATCATAGTTAATGTTATTCTCCCACCTCATTCTTGGTCTACCAACTGGGCGTTTTTCCCTCTGGCTTTCCTACAAGAAGCTTCCATGCACGTCTTTCATTCCCCATACGTGCAACATGTCCTGCCCATCGCAGTCTACGAGACTTAACTGTTCTTATTATATCTGGCTTCCTATAAAGACCATGTAGTTCATTGTTATGTAGTCTTCTCCATTCACCTGTCTGTTCATCTCTTTTTGGTCCAAAAATTTTCCTAAGTACTTTATTCTCAAATACTTGTAATCTCCTTTCCCCCTTAAAGTAAGAGTCCATGTTTCGCACCCCACATATAATAAACTGGTAGAATAATAGTTTTATATATTTTCAGCTTAACGTTTTTTGAAAGGAGTTGGGACAATCAAAAGTCTCTGCAATGCATAATAGCATGCATTTCCAGAATTGAGCCTATGTTTAATTTCTTTGTGCATCTTATTCCTATTTGTGATTATTGTTCCTAGGTATTTGAAATCAGCCACTTCCTCAAAATTTTCCTCATTTGTCCTTAGCTGTCCATCTCCATTATATACTGAATTTCTACGTGGGACCATATATTTAGTTTTACTCATATTTACTTCCAGTCCTAATGTTCTTAGTGTTACTCAATAGTGTGTGCGTGTTGGCCTTTAGTATCTCCTCGCTATCGGCCAGTAGTACTACATCATCAGCATAAACTAACAGCTTATTAATACCATTCAGTTGTAAGCCTTCCTCATTCTCTCTAAAGATTTACTGGCATGCTCTAGTACAAAATTACATATAGTAGAGGAAGATAGTGCATATCCTTGCTCACTCACACCCATCCGGTATTTCAACAGTGTCTGAAAACTTTTTGCCTATACGCACCCTACGCTTTGGCCCATTTATACACATTCGTATAAGTCTACTTAACTTTATTATTATTATTCTTTTATTATTATATTATTATTATTATATTATTAGTATTAGTAGTAGTAGTATAGTAGTAAGCCATTCAAAATATCTCTCCAGGCGGAAGAAAATTTCGAAGCTTTCTTTGTTGCTACACGTGACGTCATAGAAGGCAGTGTTTACTGTCAGAGTCCCACGTCCCATTCCCCTCTGCACTCATAGATAACAGTGTCACGTGTTCTATTCCTGCATAAACATGACTGCAGTACCCTCCGTCAACAACTGCGCTTACTCCTTAAACGGGTAATAACGTTAGACACACTATTACACGTGATAGCGCAGTAACATGTTAGTGATGTGTGTGGCATGCGGTAAGCACTTGGATTAATTAGCCAGCGGAGGACGTAGAAGTTCTGAAAACCGTTAAAGCATCTCAGAAGGTATGTAGCTTCACTCGATCTTACTGTAACAAAGAGGAAGGAGTTCAACTAATTGCACATCATTATGATAATTGATAAAGTCGTTGCATACCGTATTTGCATATGAAACTCAGTCAAGGCCGGCGACTTGAAAATCATGAGCAGGAATATCTAAATGCCATTATTTGTCGACAGTGCAATTCTAGTGGATAGGACACACGGGGCAGTTTCTACATCAATCCAGGAGTAATCCACAGCTCCTGCATCCTCTTCATTCCTCAAGTCCAATAATGATACAAAACCCGATCATTTTTTTTGCATATTGGTATTGCTTTTTTCTTAATTACAATTTATTTTTAAAAAACTTATAAAACAACTTCATGTGCCCGATATTAAGTTTTAACTATCATAAATGGATGCCAGCGAGTGATTTCCAAATTGTATTAGAGAATATTGGAAATCAAGAGTGGTATTTGGTTATTACTATTTAAATGAATAAAAATAAGCCGGTTACTCACAAATCATTATTTCAACATATTTAGTGTTAAAATATTTATATATTAAATGCAAACGACGATGTTTAAAACAACATATGAGAAAGCATTTGTTATGTTTCATTTTTTTCTCCTCAACTAGCAACCATATCACATTTATTGCCAAATAAGAATACAATATTGTAGGAATGCACACCTCCATCCATAGTAAATTCTTATTCTGTAATAAATGCGCCCGAGGCAGGTCCTTCACTGCAATCATAGCATTTTCATGCTAGGCTTGGCAGCTTTACTAGCGATTTGTGTAGGTGTGGTAGCTTCCCGTTTCTTTCCACCCCGTTGAATGATGATGGTGATGATGATATGGATAAGGCTGATGATGATGGCCATATGATTTCGGGGATCATTTGGGCCTTAAAGTTTTCCCTGACATTTGTCTTATTCCAGTGAGGAAAAACCCCGATAAAAACCTCGCCTCAGAAAAAACTGCCCCGTCCGGTGAATCGAACCAGGGCCCGCTGCGTTGACAATGCAAGACGCTACCCTCGAGACCACACTCGGTGGTGACTAAATGCACCTTCCTAATGGGGGAAAAAAATTAAACACACCATCAACAGGTTATTAATTAATATTCTGATATCCTGTTATGTAAACATGTCAACTATATTTTTCTTTTTCTGGCCACGTTAAGTCCTGGGTAATAATACGTTTAAGAAAGTTGGCAAACAGTGGTTTCTTCTTTTTTTGTGGTAAAACCAGATTGTTTAGAAGGTTCTATTATATCGTCGCAAGCAGAATCGTGTTATATTCGTTGCATCTGTATATACAATCTTGGAGCCTCTTGATAGAATGGAAGCGTAACGTGGAAATTAATAAAATCGAGGTGAAAAAGACTGTGATTGGTTGTAAATCAAAATTCATTGAAATGTGATTGGTCATTCACTGCCATTTTGGGCATGAATTAAATAGCCATAAGTAATGCCACGAGTGATTTCCAAATTAACGATAAAGTCACGAGTCACGAAGTGACGACTGAATGTATCTACAGGATTTCGAAATCCAGAATGACATTTGTTAGGACTATTTAACGAATAAAATTAAATTGTTTACTGAAAAGTCATTATTTGAATATAGTTGGCGGATTTTAAAATATTGATATATTTAATGTAAACGGCGATGTTTGAAAACAAATGAGAAATGTGAAGCTATGTATATTCACTGCAACTTGATCATATTATTTATTGCCACATAGGATTGCGATATTGTAAGAATGCACCCTAGTGGAGAAAAAATAAAACACATCAAACTATATATTATAACCAACGTTAGAGGTAATTAATTTATTCTTTTCAGTAAACAACTCTTTAAAATCAAGGAAACTGTTCATTATTTTCAATATTCAATGTAATTTTGGGTGAAAAATAATGATCTGAGCTGTACAGAATATTAAAAAAAAGGAGCTCTCTTTATCAAAAAACAGGAGATGATAAAGAGAAATCGATAAAGAGCTAGGTGAAAGACGATTAACATTGGCTCTAAAACAAAATCCATTGAAACGTGATTGGTCATCGACTGCAATTTGGGGTATAAGTTAAATTGTCTATCAATATATAGCCTGCTACTGAATGTAAGAATTTAATTTCAGCTATTTATATTTTCCTTTTATCCGATCTATTAAGTGTCCATATTTCACAACCATGTATTAGCGTATTGTGACGCATCGTAATGACGAAATTTAAATTACGCGGACACGGCGAGAGTAGTGGTCTCGCATTGGTCGGAATAGTTTTGCGAGTCGCTGACTCACGAGTCGAAATACCCACGCAAACCATCGAAATATCTGGGTTGTGTTTCCAGACGTCTCTACCAATATCTCCCTCCCCTATTTCGGGAAAGATCGGTGGCCAGAAGCTTCTATATTTCCAAGTGTGTCGAACCTAAGTCTAGAAAGTTCCTCGCCGCCTATATTATATGTGGCGAGGAAGGAGGCAAGTCAGTTGTGTTTTAGCTGTGATAAACAAAGTGTGAAAGAAGCGAGTGTGCTCATTAGAAACTGTGAATTAATTGTGAGCGAGACCAATATTAATATATCAATATTAATTGTTAGCGCATATTGTGACTATATCACTACTGATAATTTTTAGGGAAAAATGAAGCGATAGTGAGACTTTAAACGACAATTGTGTGTAATAATTTACGACGAAACAATGTGGGGTACGAAACTCCGGCTATTTGCGATAATACCGGTATGCTTGTGAAAACTGGTCACATAATAGATCAAATAAAAGTAAAAAATAAGTAGCTGTCATTCAATTCTTACGTTCAGTAGCAAGCTATACATTGTTTATAAGAAATATAACGAAGAGTTAAGAACCAAATTAAACATCTACAGTGTTATATATAATATTAAAAATTCAAGATCTAACTGGCTCCATCATCTAGAAAGAATGGCACCCTATAGAGTCCCACAAAGTTTACCGTACAAATTCCTGTAGAGGTGTTCGAGCAGTTATCATAATGCCTGCCCACACCATTATTGATCCACCTCCATATGAGTATCTTTCCAGAATGTTTGATAGCCGAAATCGTGTTCCATATTCTCTCCAAATGCGAATCCGTCGAGAATCGCTCTGAAGACCGAATCTGAACTTATCTGTAAAGAGGGCATTAGTCCACTGTTCATCCATCCAACTGACATGTTGTTGGCTTCATTCTCGACGTCTTTTTTTTATGAACACGTGTCAGGGGTACACATACAGCGGATCTCCGACAGTAAAGCTCTCTGTTGAAGCTTTCTGTACACTGTTTGTCGCGATACAAATGTTCCAGTGGATGCTCTGAGGTCATATGCCAGTTGTTGTGCAGTATAACACTGTTCTGTCTTGCTCTTATTGTCAAGTAACGATCATCTCTTTGTGTGGTGATTCTTGGTCGTCCTAGCCCTGGTCTTCGGGTTACATTTTCCACCTCTACATACTGTTGCTATATCCAGGAAACAACAGAACAATACACATAGCCTAGTGGCCACATCAGCTAGAGACTGTCCAACTTATATCCTCCGTATCGTCCTACAACGCAGGGAGTCTGCCTGGCGTATTCTCTGTGTCATATTGCACCTGAATGTTTACACAGTGAATGCTGAAGTGGGACTAAAGAGAGTAAACATAAAGTACCCTTTGATAAGTTCACTGAAGCTAACACTTCATTGATTCTACAAAGACAGGAAAGCTATCTCACATAGAGGATATGATTTACGGATATTTGCATACGTTCTACTGCCACTTGGTTCTATTCTTTTGTATATTGGACACAGGAAGGCGAACTTTCAGTGTGTTGCTTTAATTTTGGACAGTTGTGTACATACAAAATAACGTGAGTTTGTCTGTCTATCATTTCAGGACTCAAAATCTACTTGACCGATTTGAATGTTTTCTCCATCATTTATAGAATTTTTCTGGGACAATTAACATATATAACATTTACCGTACATACTGCGGTACCAGAGCTAAAAAAGTGCATTGGTGCACTTGGACGATTAAATGGCTTACGCTGCCTAAACCGTAACACATACACCAAATTAATGTACACAGAATTAAATATCTAAAAAAAAAGTCTAAAAATCCGCGACAGTATTATGTCTATCTTTTACGGATGACTCACAGTAACAATTTTTTACTTTCAGCTCACTGATGCCAAGAAGACTGGGATAGGCTAGATTCCCTTCCTACGCCGGATTCTCTGTCATAAGAGACAGCGGGGCATCATCTCCTGTATAATATACTTCCCTCTAATCATGGATAATGTTATTCTCCCACCTCATTCTTCGTCTACCAACTTGGCGTTTTCCCACTGGTTTTCCTAGAGGAAGCTTCCACCATGCACCTCCTTCATCCCCATACGAGCTACTTGCCCTGCCTATCGCAATCTACGAGACTTAACTGTCATATCTGACTTCCTACACATATCATGTACGCAGATACTCGTAATCATCTTTCCTCCATTAAAGTGAGAGTCCATGTTTCGAATCCATATAATATAACTGGGAGAATAACTTTTCATAAATTTTCAGTTCAACGTTTTTTCTAAAGCAGTTGGGACGACATGAGTCCCGGTAATGCATAATAGCTGCTACGAGTTATTGGATAAACTTGGGTAAATTTCTGGACAAAACGCTGAAAATAAGAACAACACTCATTCATGAATAAATATATGTTATCAAAATGCAATAACATTAATTCTTAATAATTATATATAAATTAATTAATGTATAATGCTATTGTGTTATTATTTAATTGTAATATTACTGTGTATACTTTATGTAATTGTAACATTATTGTTTTTTTAGTGTATTGTGTTATTATTTAATTGTAATATTATTGCGTTTTCTTTATGTAATTGTAATGTTATTGCTTTTTTTGTTGTTTATTTTTCTTCACACTAGTAGCAATTATTACTTTATTGTAACGGACTGTCAACAGCACGTACGGCTTACTGCCCGTGCGACCCATATTTGTAAATAATATTGTAAATTTCTTACTTTTTGTCTAATAAAGTCCTACTACTACTTCCCTCAATAGCACGCACTTCCAGAATTGAGCCTATGTTTAATTTCTTTGTGCACCTCATTCATATTTATAATTATTGTTCCTAGATACCTGAAATCAGCCACTTCTTCAAAATTTCCTTCATTTGTCATTAGTTGTCCAATTCCATTATATAACCCATTTCTATGTGTCAACATATACTTAGTTTGATTGGTGTTTACTTCCAGTCCCAATTTCTTAGTGTTATTCAATAGAGTGTGTGTGTTGGCCCTTAGTGTCTCCTCGTTATCGCTCATACATCATCAGCATAAACTAACAACCTATTCATACCAATGAGTTGTAGGCCTTATTTGTTGTCAAAAGATTTGATGGCATGCTCTAATAAAGCACTAGCGGTCCCTATTTTGGCATATAGCAACTAATTAAAAACGTCCGGATAAATAGATTCCTGAGCAATGCCGGGATAATCAGCTAGTTTAGAATAAATATGGACGTAAATTTTAATTTAATCTTCTCTGGCTTTATTTGCA
This sequence comes from Diploptera punctata, assembly GCA_030220185.1. Classification (NCBI taxonomy): domain Eukaryota; kingdom Metazoa; phylum Arthropoda; class Insecta; order Blattodea; family Blaberidae; genus Diploptera; species Diploptera punctata. Next base: position 3,156,546 of record JASPKZ010002687.1, on the reverse strand, counting down.
ATAACTCTATCATTTAATTGTTAACCATTACTTCAACATGTATTTTAATTTTCTTTTTTCGGAGATATTCGAATCTAGAAATCTAAACCTTCTTCTTCTTCTTCCTTCCAAGTATTAGGCCAAGGCCTGTTACGATCCTATAGAAAATTTTCCCTTCCGCGTTTCATAGGACGGCCCAGTAATCTTCGTCCTCTTGGTATATAATTATAAACAGCTCTGGGGATCCGATTTCAACTCATTCTTTCAAGATGGTGTTTCCAATTTAGTTGGTACTGTTTTAATATATTCCAAAATTGGCATAGTCTTCAATTCTTTTAAGATATCGGTGTTCCTTTTCCGATCCCATCTGGTGTAATCCGCTGTTCTGTACATGAATCTCATTTCACAAGCTGTTATTCTGCTTTCATGTGTCTTTTTAGTGTCCATGCTTCACTACCATAGGTCAACACTGGTCTAGCCAAAGTGTTATATAAACTTAATCTAGTGTTTTTTTGTACAAGGGATGGTTTCATAACTTGATTAATAATTCCCAAACTTTTATTATAACTAGTAATTTTTTCAGGGATATCCTTTTCATCCCAGATAGAGAGATAATATACAAGATATTTAAATTAATTAGATCTCTCTAAAATTTTATTCTGGAGACAGATTTTATTTTGTATTGGGTCCTTCCCATGAAATGCCATAATTTTAGTTTTGTTAATTGATATTTCCATATTAAATTTGGCACCTATTTTTTGTAAATTATAAATTGATCGTTGCAAATAATTTTCGGAAAGTGCCAGAAGAGCTAAATCGTCTGCAAAAAGAATAGCATCGAGTAAATCTAAACCTGATATGTTCATTAAACAGCTTTTGTTTAATACAAAATGAAAATTCCAGGAATAACAACATACCATTTTTTCATGTTCCTCATTTTCACAATTAAGTTCACCTTCTTACCTTCTGAATGTCACGGTTCATTGGACCATTAACTATACAATTATTTAAATTAACCACATCTTAAGTCGAGTATTGGTAGCTATAAAAAGAAGTATATTAACATATATTTTAAACAAGAAATATGTGTTATAATTAAGACAGAAATACCAATCTCTCACTCGTGTATTTGAGACTGTTATCCTAGACCTTGTTCGTTCAGTAAAAAGGTTTCCCACGTTCTCGATTAAATCGAACTGTCGATTAGAGAGCAAGACAATTATTTTACAACTATGTATTTAGGACACAGGCCAGCAGGTATTCTAATGGAGAGGTAATGGGCAAATTTAAGTAAATATTATTTTTATATTTACTGTTTTAATATAATCGACAACACATGACATTCGGTTAGAGAAACCTGTTATTACTAATATTTTATCCAACTGTAAGGAAATTACTTGACAATTCACAAAACGACTTAATTCGCAGTGACTATGATGATTTCTATTAAAATGATTGATAAATTTGTTTGATTTTCGTCCATACCGAAACTATTTCTTGTGATTTCAATTTGTGACTGTGGAATACAAGAATTAATAATAATAATAATAATAATAATAATAATAATAATAATAATAATAATAAGAACAAAAATAATAATAATATTATATATATATATATATATATATATATAACGCGGGGTGTAAGAAGGTAGTGATGTGGCATTCTATAACCTCTCCTACCTAATTCTCAACCTCACCTGCACGTGGTACACCCTGCTTTAAACTAACGAGGTAATGGGGACCGAGTCACGGCGGTATAACCGTTCCATCAAATATGGAGGAAATTCCATATTTTGAATGCCTGACTAGAGGCTATAAGGTAGCAGCCCTACCACTAGTCTTGCTCTGTGGATGGCTGGTAACCAACCCAGGGGACTTCCTATTACTCGAAGAAACTTATGCAAAGACTGGAATGATCACACTGATGACGACAAAGCAAGAAAATAGGTTAATGATTAAGGATCTCAAAGTGTGCAACGTGGAATGTGAGAGGAATAACACATAAAGAAGAAGAGTTAGAAGTAGAGTTAGACAAAAGAAAAATTGACATTGCCATTATTTCGGAAACAAAAAAGAAGAACAAAGGATCAGAAGAATCAGGAAACTATGTCATGATTTATTCTGGAGTTCCAGCAGAGAACTGGGAATCGTCAGGAGTTGCAATTTTAATAAGGAAAAATTTACAACACAACATTTTATATTACCAATGGATTTTCCCCAAAAATCGTAACAGTTAGAATAAAAATTTTAGGACATAATTTGACTATAATTGGAATTTATGCCCCTGTAGAAGGAAACGATTCAGAAACCATAGAATTTTATGATATTTTACAAGAAACCATTGACAAAGTAAATAAACAAGATTATCTCATAATTGCTGGTGATTTTAATGTAAGAGTCGGAAACCAACCGATAAGAGAATGCATTGGATCAGAAGGAGAACCAACTTGCAACAATAATGGTAAACTGCTAATAGATTTTTGCATATTCAATAATTTAAGAATCACAAACTCCTCCTTTAGACACAAGAAAATACACAAATATACATGGGGATCAAGGGGATCAAGTCTATAATAGATTATGTACTAATTAATAATAAATTTAAAAAGTCTGTAAATGATACTAGAGTGTATAGAGGAAGTGAAATTGATAGTGACCATTTTTCTTGTTGAAAGCAAAATAAAATTATATCACAAACACATCAGCACAAGAAAATACAAGCAGACAATACAAAATAAGATACCAAAAAAGTTTAAAATTCACTTATTGGAAGACCAAAGTACACAAATATTATATCAAACTAGAATAAGGAATAAACTTAAAACAAGCACTGGCAATATTGAAGAGGACTGGATAAATCTAAAACAAGCAATCATGGAAGCAGCATACGAGAGTCTCGGATATAAACAAATCAAAAACAAAAAGAGATTACGAACTTGGAATCCTGAATTAAAAGAAAATATTGAACAAAAGAAAAAAGCCTATAAAGTGCATTTACAAACTAAACAAGAGGAACATTATACAGAATATAAAAAACTCAGAGCTAAGGTTCGTAAATTGTCTAGAAAATATAGAAGGGATGATTGGGATAAATTTGTAAAATCCCTAGAACATGATATTACAGGAGCACAAGGACAGGGATTTAAAATATTCAAAAAATTACAGATGGAAACAAAAGACAAAATTAATGTTAATCTGATACCAAAACAAGATTGGATTACTTACTACAAAAATCTTTGGTCAGAACCGAACACTCACACTGAAAAAATTACTTTGAATTTGACTTGTGAAAATGAAATAGAAAAACCAGACATAACAATGGACGAACTAGAAGAAGTTTTAAAGAAGGCCAAGAACAGGAAAAGTCCAGGTTTAGATGATTTAAATTTAGAACTTTTTAAGTATGGAGAAACTGCCTTGAAAGAGAAACTATTAGAACTTTTTAACAATATTTGGCATTGTCTTAATATTCCAACGGATTGGGAAACGGGTCTAGTAATTAATATACATAAAAAAGGTCAGAAAAACAAATGTGATAACTACCGAGGCATTACCTTACTCCCAACTGCATCTAAATTATATGCCAACATAATTAAAAATAAGTTATCAGTAAGTACTGAAACATTTTTGGAAGAAGAACAATGTGGATTTAGAAAAGGGAGGAGCACTATAGATGCAATATTTACCCTGCAACAAATTATGAAAAAAGGAGAGAATTTAATCTCCCACTGTACATACTATTTATAGATTATGAAAAGGCATATGATAATGTAAACCGAGATAAACTTTGGCAGATACTGCATGAAGAACATATACACTCACATGTAATACGAGCCATACAAAGCTTATATCAAAATTCTAAAATCAAAATTAAATTACCAGATGGAGAAATAACAGAACACATAAACACAGGCAAAGGTGTTCGACAAGGATGTGGACTATCTCCACTCTTATTTAATATATATATTAACAGAATAGTGCAAGAATGGAAACAAACAGTAAACAGTGGAATTTCAATAACTAGGAATAAAATAATTCAAACAATATTATATGCTGATGATCAAATAATATTATCAGATTCCGAAGATAGCTTACAAATAGCAGCATATCAATTATTCAAAATTGCCAGCAAATATAATATGAAAATTTCCACATCAAAATCCAAAACAATGGCAATGTGTGGAAAAAACATACAACGGGTGAAAATTGAGATTGATGGAAAAATTATAGAACAAGTGTCAGATTTCTCTTACTTAGGAAGTGTATTTGCAGAGTATAAGAGTGACATTGATTCAAAATTACAAAAATATAATAAAATGAATGGGGTAATACGAAGACATTTTGGTAAACAGATGAGGACAGAGACAAAACTAAGATTACATAACGTCACAATCAAAAGCTGCCCTAAAATACGGAAGTGAAATTTGGATTTTAAATAAAAGAAACTCTCATAAACTTCAAGTAAGCCAAATGCGCTTCTTACGATCATTGTTAGGAGTTAATAGACTGGATCACCAAAGGAACACTACTATCAGAGGAAAACTTGGAGTAGCAAGTTTAAATGAAGATATCCAAAGATACCAACAAGAATGGAAAAATCATCTGAGAAGAATGGCAAGAAATAGACTTCCAAAATTGGCATTCCAATATACCCCAACTGGACATAGGGACCAAGGAAGACCAAAACATCGGTGGAAAGATCAAGACCATCTTCGCTAGGTTTACCGTACAGGCCACATGGCCTAAAACGAATTTGTTCATGATGATGATGATGATATATAACTCAACTCATTTCCATCTCAGGGTCGGGTCGAGGGATGAGATGAAGTCCCTTATATAGAGGTTGTGAATGACAAGGGTGCCCGCCGACCACGCATGACGTACCATCACAGGGGTAGATGAACGAAATGGAACAAAATTGATGAGATGAGTACGGGGAAATGGTGGAATGAAATTGTGGCAGGGGAAAACGGGAGAAACCCCCAGATAAACTTGCACCAGCTCCGTTTCCTGCAAATATATAATAATAATAATAATAATAATAATAATATAATAATAATAATAATAATAATAATAATAATAATAATAATAATAATAATAATAATAATAATAATAAATAATAATAATAAAAATAAAAATAATAATGGTAATTATAATGATGATGGTAATATTAATATAAGAATAATGGTAATTATAATAATCATAATATTAATAATAACATTAATAATAATAATAATAATAATAATAATAATAATAATAATAATAATTCTTTATTATGAATTTCTCTACATCCATCCATCCATAGTAATTCTGCCCAAGGGCAGGTCTTTCACTGCAATCATAGCATTTTCATGCCATGCTTTACAGCTTTACTAGGGAATTATAGGTGTGGTAGCTTCCCGTTGCCTTCCACACCGGTGAGGGTAGTTGATGATAATGATAAGAATGACGATGATAGCCGGATGATTTTCGGGGACTGTTGGGTCTTTAAGCTTCCTGACATTTGTCTTACAGATGAGGATAAACCCCGAAAAAATCTCACCCAGGAACCAGTCCCGCCCGTGAATCGAACCCGGGCCCGCTGCGTGACAAGACAGCACGCTACCTCGAGACCACAGCGGTGGATATTTTTTTCTACAATACATTAATATTCCAACAACTCAACCTAGATTCATTTTTGAGAACTAGTCTCTGCCTGCGACAAGCCAGGAGAAATGTGGAGTGATGGAGGGGTAACACTTCTTTAAAAATCAGGGTTCATTCTGGCCCGGATGATAGTACCCTGTGTGGGCTGCTTCCCAGGATACGGCAACTGCTGCCTTATAGGGAGACGTTGGTGTGTTATAGGTTAGAGGAAGAAAACCTTGAGAAATATTATTAATCTAATTATTAATAGTTATAGTTTACTTAAGTTGGAAATGGAAATCGTCAATTGTGTTTGTAACTTAATTCTATTAAAATGTATTAGACAATTTTAACAATTAAAATTGCCTTTGACGTATGCATAATCCTTACAAAATTTTTCATTTTCAGAAATTTTATAAATTATCAAATATATTAATATCTACTGAAACTAAAACAATCCTTTTCCCTATATACTATACTTTAATAATATTTAAATTGTATTATCTTATTTATCTAAAATGGAGAATGGATAAGACTACATAACAATAAACTTACTTACTTACTTACTTACTCACTGGCACTATCGAACCCCTAGGTTCATGGCCGCGCGGACATAAGCTCTCCATACATCCCTATCCCGAGCCAATATTTTCCAATCATTCCCTGTATAATCTACTTCCCTCAAATCATAGTTAATGTTATTCTCCCATCTCATTCTTGGTCTACCAACTGGGCGTTTTCCCTCTGGCTTTCCTACAAGAAGCTTCCATGCAAGTCTTTCATTCCCCATACATGCAACATGTCCTGCCCAACGAGGTCTACGAGACTTAACTGTTCTTATTATATCAGGCTTCCTATAAAAACCATGTAGTTCACTGTTATGTAGTCTTCTCCATTCACCTGTCTGTTCATCTCTCTTTGGTCCAAAAATTTTCCTAAGTACTTTATTCTCAAATACTTGTAATCTCCTTTACTCCCTTAAAGTAAGAGTCCATGTTTCGCACACATATAGTATAACTGGTAGAATAATAGTTTTATATATTTTCAGTTTCACGTTTTTAGGAAGGATTTGGGACATCAAGAGTCTCTGCAGTGCATAATAACACGTATTTCCAGAATTGAGCCTATGTTTAATTTCTTTGTGCATCTCATTCCTATTTGTGATAATGGTTCCTAGATATTTGAATTCAGCCACTTCCTCAAAATAACAATGAACTACATGGTCTTTATAGGAAGCAAGATACAATAAGAACAGTTAAGTCTCGTAGACTGCGATGGGCAGGACATGTGGCACGAATGGGGAATGAAAGACGTGCATGGAAGCTTCTTGTAGGAAAACCAGAGGGAAAACGCCCAGTTGGTAGACCAAGAACGAGGTTGGAGAATAACATTAACAATAATTTGAGGGAAGTAGATTATACAGGGAATGATTGGAAAACATTAGCTCGGGATAGGATGTATGCAGAGCTTATATCCGCGCGGCCATGAACCTACGGGTTCGATAGTGCAAGTGAATTAGTTATTTATCTAAAATTCAATATCCTAATGCAGAAAAAAACATGGTCTCTGGTCGGGTTTCTATGCGCATAATATGAATATACGGCCACACGAGGGTTGTTAAAAAATCATGAATATTAATTTTTACAGCCGTCAATTAACTAATTCACTTGCAATATCGAACCGGGGATTCGTGGCCGCGCGAAAATAAGTTCTCATTACTTCCATATTATGAGCTAAAACTTTCCATTCATCCCCTGTATAATTTACCTCCCTCAAATATTTCTTAATTGTTATTCTCCCACCTCACAACTGGCCTACTTACTGGACGCTTGCTTTCGGTTTTCCTACAGAATTTTTCATGTCCCTCTTGCATTCCCCATTTGTGTCATTTGTTCTGCCATCGCAGTCTACGAGACGTAACTCTTCATATTACATCTTGTTTGCTACAAAGGTCATGCAGCTCACTGTTAAGTAGTCTTCTCCATTCAGCTATCTGTTCGTCTCTCTTTGGTCCAAAAGTTTTCGTAAGAACTTTATTCTCAGATACTTGTAATCGTTATCCTCCCTAGCTCCTAAAAATTTGGTTTTGCGATATTTATTAGCTTAATGCCTCATGTAGGCGTAACACAAATTTTAAGGGGATCCTTCCTGGTTCCTATCTGTGAATGGCGTGTAACTCCAGACATATTCAATACCGCCCACGTTTACAATGGAGATGAACCAGTTTCTTCCAAAAGTTATCACTACTGATGAAATTTGGCTTCATTAAGAGAGCAAACAGAAAAGCTGTGTGTGGGAACTTCCTTCATCACCAACCCCAAAACCAGCAAAAGTGGTTTCTTCTGCTGGGAATGTTTTGGTCATCTCATTCTTTGATAGCCATGAAATGATGTATCACCATATCGTACCTGCATACAAAACAGTAACTGGGCATTACTATACTGATATCCTAATAACTCAAAACAGCCATTTAAGGCGCAAAATGGCATATTTCCTTACAACAAGCTTGAAGCTCTACCACAATAATGCGAGGCTACACATCGCCAATGTTGTTTCACAATATCTTGCAAATATCAAAGTGAAATATATCCCTCACCCTCCTTATAGTCCGGACTTAGATCCATGTAACTTTGTATTCTGTAACCTGATGAAACACCAACGCGGGAGACATTTTCCATCTTTAGAAGCAATAGAGATTCCTGCGGTGGCGGTTTTGTAAAACATTCAAAAATGGTTTTCGAGCATGTCTTTGCAGACTGACAGAAAAGCTGAGACAAATGTATTGCATCCAAAGGAGACTACATGGAGAAGGACCATGAAATTTCTGACGATGAGTAATGACATGTTGCCAAATTAAAATAATGGTCGTTATTTACTTAACATCCCTCGTGTAACATATGTAAGGTAATGGTTTTGTTGATGATATATGATCCTCAAAGAACAGTATTCAGTTTAAAAAAAATACATTCTAAAATAATGCCAGCCGCAGTGGTTTGTGATTATGTTCCTTGACTCTGGTCACATCGCGGTTCAAACCTGGCCGGGTAGATTAATTTTTTGAAGATGGTAAAACCCAAGGAGCAAATCCTCCAGGAGGGAGTTTAAGCCGTGGTTCCCAAGTATGAAGATTTTCAGGCTCATAAAAGATCCTTAAGTCTGAATAAAAAGGCCTCCAAACAAAATTTACTGACCTCATCATCCTAGTAAAACTTTAGTTATCATATTGGGTCGGTATGTTGATCATTCGTGATATCTGTGGGCAAATAAGCGTAATTAAATTAACTTGGTCTAGTAACTCCTAACAAAGGAGAAGCTAAGTCTAAACATTGGGCTGTTAAGCCACTATGGATGTAGTAGAATGTACAGCCTTTGAAATAATTGATGGCGCACAGATAATTTTCAAATCTCAGAACGAAGCCACTGCGCAAGATCAGAGATCAGCTATTTGGTTTACGAGTATACAACTATTTGAGAAAATAAATCCGTTCTATTTCGTTGTGTGTCGTGCACTGGAAAACAATTTCGTGTAAATCACTAGTGCAGTAAATACTGAATATAAAAGAAATCAAAAGAAATGAAACAAAATAAAGAAAATTAATTGAAATAAGGACGAGAAAAAAAAACATGACAGCAGGATCGAACACGCGAGCTCATGCACGGGAAGCAGAAACTCCCTCCACTAGACCACAACCATCTCTACTATAATTTATCTGTATGAAGCGATGCAGTACTTCAGGACTTACTTGTATAATGAAATTAGATATTAACTTAATTTAAATTAATCATTTTGTATTAGCAATGGAAATAAATAATTTTATTATGCCATGTGTTTTGTGAACAAAGTAATGAGACGTTACAATCGTTATTCATTTTCTATATAGGCATATATATACACACATACATAAGCTGTTTCCTTTAATTTATTTATTTCCATATATTCCATTCCACAGTAATTCTGCCCGAGGGCAGATCTTTCACTGCAACATAGCATTTTCATGCTTTGCAGCTTTACTAGGGAACTATAGGTGTGGTAGCTTCCCGTTTCTTTCCCACCGGTGAAGAATAATGATGATAATGATAACGATGATGATGGCCGGATGATTTTCGGGGACCGTTGGGCCCTAAGCTTCCTGACATTTATATTACAGGTGAGGAAAACCCCGAAAAAATCTCACCAAGGAGTCTGTCCCGACCGGGAATATTTCCATATATATACAAATTTATTTAAATAATGAAGCCTGGTAACATGTAGACATTATGAAAATTAACGACGTTATTAAATAATAATAAAAAAAGAAAATATATACCTGACCAGAATTGAACACGGGTCCACGTCATCAGAAAAAGAGCGTTTTACCGACTGCTCCACTGAAGCGAACGATACGAATGCTGCATGAAGAGAGACTTACGCCATCCGCTCTATACTCAAACGAGTCAGAACATGTAACAACGTACTGGTGTGAATTGCTCTTCAAAACTCTAACTTCCCATCATCAAGAGTTGCGCCATAATTTTTTTTCAAAGACTGTACATAATAAGTGAAGAATGTAAAAAAACGTCGTAAGTACTAAATATTGGTATCTTGTACTTAAGGGTTCTAAGCTGTTTTTGTTGTTTATTTTTCTTTACACTAGTACCAATTATTACTTTATTGTAACGCACTGTCAACAGCACGTACGGCTTACTGCCCGTGCGACCCATATTTGTAAATAATATTGTAAATATATTACTTTTTGTCTAATAAAGTCCTACTACTACTACCACTTAAGGGTTAAAAATAGATAAGATGCTGTCTTGAAGATATTTAAAACTTTAGTTAAAAAGTAAACCTACTTAAACTAATTAAAATAAAATATTTGAGAATTGTAACTATACATTAGATCTATTAATTAGAAGAAAACACGAATCAGTTGTTAGTGGTATAACAGTATCTTAACACGCAACATCTGAAAGTGTCAACATATCAAATCGCATAACTCTAATTAAAGTTGCTATATTTAAATAAATTTTAATGTTTATGGATATTTAAGTCGTTTCCCTTTTAGAGGATTCGAAAGGAATTAAGATCTTAAGGTTGTTCTTACGAAATGACTTTTGAAATTTTTTTACAGATCTTCACTGACCCTACCAAGTAGACATTAGAACTTACCTTTACATACAAGTTTCTTTCTTTGTGTGTGTGTCTGTTAACGCTCTATATAATCCAAACTAACTAACAACGCTGGCACTATCAAGCCCATAGGTTCACGGCCGAAAGGGCATAAGCTCGCCATACATCCCTATCCTCAGCAAATGTTTTCCAATCATCCCCTGTATAATATACTTCCCTCAAGTCATAATTATATTCTCCACCTCATTCTTGGTCTATCTACTGGGCATTTTCCCTCTGGTTTTCTTACAAGAAGCTTCCATGTCCCTCTTTCATTCCCATCCGTGCCACATATCCTGACCATCGCAGACTACGATACTTAACTCTTCTTTTATATCTGCTTTCCTATAAAGATCATGTAGCTCACTGTTGTGCGACGGTAATTTTTGTTTTATCGAAATCAATCTCGGTTTATAGCAATTAATAATTAAGAAGGAATTATCTAGTTCGTTAATCAGTAAAATCGGGGCATTAGGGCCCTAGGTGAAAGTGTTCACCTCAAATAAATATCTAAAAATCGGTCTATTGGTCGCAAATTTTGATATTTCACAACGAAAATCAGTATATGCAATTAAAATAAACCGAGGAATGTATTCTCCATAACTCGGCGAAATCCGACCTTTAGAAGTGGGGGTTTTCCTGAAACCAGAAAATAAAAATGCATTCTAACAACCACCGTGTTTGGTTTATCGCAGTGTAAACGATAAAATTTAATTGGTTGACAATCCACAGGTGTTGAAAATATATGGTTGCGGGGATCTAGTTGAGTGCACCAGAGTGTTGCCTCCGAACCTTTGCAATAAGAATGGTCAGAAAGGGGCGAACGAGCTACGAGTAAAAGGACTGTACGGGTAATGGAAGTAGAACCTAGTGTGTAGGACATGTAAAAACTAACTACTTACAAAACACAATAAAGTAACTCTCATTTCACTCATCTCTATAATACTTGAACAGCGCAATAGAGTTTCAGTTTGTGCTCGAACAGTCTTCACTCTGAATGGAAGAACTACGGAAACAAAAAAACTAAAAGTTCAGTTTCAGTTCACATACAAAATACACTATTCCTTAATCATGATCAATCTAAATCAATAATACAATTAGTGGAAGAAACCTGATCTGATTGATTGATTGATTGATCGCCGTTCGTCCCACTACGGGGACATAGGTGATTCCCTTTTGGTAAGTTTCTTAACCAGACGAATTTACTTCGCTTATAAAGTAAATATCAATAAAACTAAATATATGGTCACACATAGAAATACATAATATAATGGAAATGGACAGCTAATCATTAATGAGGGAAATTTTGAGGAAGTGGCTGAATTCAAATACCTAGGAACAATAATCACAAATAGAAATGAGTCGCACAAAGAAATTAAACATAGGCTAATTTCTGCAAATGCGTGCTATTATGCATTACAGGGACTCTTGACGTCCCAACTCCTTTCAAAACACTTTAAACTGAAAATAAATATGTAAAATTATTATTCTACCAGTTATATTATATGGACTCTTACTTTAAGAGAGGAAATGGAATTACGAGTATTTGAGAATAAAATTCTTACGAAAATGTTTGGCCAAATGAGAGTTGAACAGACAGGTGAATGGAGAATACTACATAACAGTGAACTACAGGGTCTTTATAGGAAGCCAGATATAATCCATCCATGGTAATTCTGCTCGAAGGCAGGTCCTTCACAGTAATCATAGCATTTTCATGCTATGCTTACAGCTTTACTAGGGAATTGTAGGTGTGATAGCTTCCCGTTGCTTTCCACACCGATGAAGGATGATGATGATAGCCATATGATTTCGGGGACTGTTTGGGCCTTAAAGTTTTCCTGACATTTGTCTTACAGGCTAGGAAAAACCCCGATAAAAACCTCACCCAGAAAAACTGTCCCGACCGGGGATCGAACCCGGGCCCGGAGAATGACAAGGCAGCACGCTACCTCGAGACCACAGCGGTGGACGTCCAGATATAATAAGAACAGTTAAATCTCGTAGACTGGGCAGGACTTGTGGCACGAATTGGGAATGAAAGACGTGCATGGAAGCTTCTTGTGGGAAAACCAGAGGGAAAACGCCCAGTTGGTAGACCAAGAATTAGTTAGGAGAATAACATTAACTATGATTTGAGGGAAATATATTATACAGGGGATGATTGGATAACATTAGCTCAGGTTAGGGATGTATGGAGAGCTAATGTCTGCACGGCCATGAACCTAAATGTTCGATAATGCAAGTGAGTTAGTTATTTCCCAACAAATATCATGAATGACATGTGGTTAGCAAACCGACCGAATGAGACTTCCAAGATATTACGAGAATGATTAAGGTCGGTCAATTTTGTATAGAGGCTTTTTTTTGGGCTTAAGGTTCCTTTAGAGCCTTAAAATACCAAGACTCAGGAACCGCGGCTTAAAATCTCTCCCGGAGGACTTGTTCCTTGGTTATTTCAATCCTAAAAATTCCATCAAATACAACCAGGTTTGAACTCGCGACCCTTGGGACTAGAGGCAAGGAATATTACCACTAGACCACCACGACCGACGAATTAGTCAAGTAACTATATCATCCTTCACTCGTGTAAATACAGCAACATACAGATTGTCCCATTTAAACCTCCCACATTTTCATTAATCGTAACTAACATTATATGCCGAAATATAAAATGAGGCCGGTATTAAATGAAACAGAAACTCAAAGAATTTTCATTGCCACATACTAAAACACCTCTATATGTGCACCATTAGTAGCACGAACAATATCAAGTCTGCGACGTTCTCTCCAACATTTCCATTTGTCTGTTGCTAGCTTGGATGATTGATTTATGTGGACTTCTCTGAACTTCTGCTATAATTCCTTCAATCCTTTCTTCTGAAACACGTGTACGAGCACCTCCTGACTCTTTTTTAACGCTTCCAGTCGCCAGAAACTTCTCAAGCCATGCCTTAGTGGTCTTCCCATCAAGTGCATTTCCTCCGTATTCTCTCCGGTAATTTGTTAGCACTGTAATTATTGACTTCGTCCTTGCATATCAGAAAACAGTTTATCCTCGTTGCTGAAGAGTCGCCATTTTGTTTTATGTCATTATTGTCCAACATAATGACAGATGAATTAACTGTAACAATGAAAACAAAAATTCTTCGAGTTTCCCTTTATTTTAATACCAACCTCAATTCATAATTCCGCATATTTTGAGAGTTATGATTAATTAAAATGTGGGAGGTTTGTATGGGACACGGTGTATAATATTGACAGTAGAAGATACGTTTACTTGTATATTAGTAATAACCTATAAACAAGTTTTGATCATTTTCAATAAGGATAAATATAATCAATTGAGTTGGTGTTTACTTGATGAAAATCCATATTTATTAATTAAATAAAAATAAAACGTAGTTTTATTTGATTTTCATATTTATTATATAATTCAATGACAGCTGTTTCGGTACACTGTACCTTCTTCAGACATGTTAACAAATTATGAATTGTGTTCCAACTGATCTAAGCTACAATACAACAATATTTATTTAAATTTTTAAATTAGACCTTTTATGTCTCGGATAAAGGAACACATGAGAGCATATAACAGAAATTTAGAAAATTCAAACTATGCTAACCACCTATTCCAATTTAATCATTGTTTCGATCCAAATTTTGAAATTTTACATATTTGTGATAAGGGTAAGAAGTTAGATCTTTTGGAGGCTGTAGAAATTAATAAGTTTAAAAGTAGTAAAAAACTGTTAAATTCTCAACTTATTTGAATGAATCCCCTTTGTTAAATTTAAAAATTTAAATAAATATTGTTGTATTGTTGCTTAGATCAGTTGGAACACAATTCATAATTTGTTAACATGTCTGAAGAAGGTACAGTGTACCGAAACAGCTGTCACTGAATTATATAATAAATATGAAAATCAAATAAAACTACGTTTTATTTTTATTTAATTAATAAGGATAAATATGGCTGTATGTCGTGACGAAATTAGTTAATGACATTATACCTTAAGTTTAAAAATGTCGTATATAATAAAACGTCCTTGAGCTCATTCGTGCACGTATTCAGTCGAACAATATTGACAGGAATTACGTAGTCTCTTAAGGAATTCAGAAGGAATTAAGTTATTGAGGATATAAACCTACCCATGATATTATTTCTAATAATATATACAAATATTTATAGCTTCTTCTTAAGAGATACGGAAAATGACCATAACCATATACAGAGTGATTCACGAATCAGTTTCGTCTCATTATATCAAAACTATGAACATTAGTGTGAAACGAATAATGGAAACATTCGAATGGTTGATGTGCCTCTATGCGGAGATGATCAGCACATTCAGATGTTTATTCGTGTTTATGTTATGACTTCGAACTTCATTATTTTAAATTGATCATGACACATTTATTTCTTTTTTTCGAAGTGTCCACGAAAAAGAAATACATTGCCGTTGGAATGAGGTTTCTATTTCTATTGGTTAACGTGTTACAGACGTGTGAATGTTGACATCTGCTACTGCTAATTTTTGCTAATATTTGGATTATTTCTTATGGGGATATGTGAAACAACGTGTCTATACCATGGAACCAACCACTCCTGACGATATGCAACATCGGATCAGGGAAGCATGCCAGTCCATTTCAGATCAACTAGCCCTTGTAAGAAGATCCTTTTGGTAACGTATTCGGCTAATGTGTAAATAATAACGGTGGCACATTTGAACATCTACTTGGTAATTAGACACCTGTTCCTGTAGTAATAGGATAAGGTATTTTGAAACAGAAAATCTATACATTGGTATACAGCCCATTGCTCTTGCCAATTCAACATCCTGTAGAAACTGTTCTAATATGGCATAACTAATTATTCAGATTGTATTGTAAACCCAATAAATTGATATTCCATTCCATCTAAAATAAAATAGGAGGCCGCATTTAAAATAACAGTGGCCAATGCATCTTTTCTATAAATGTACAGAACAATTTCCTAAGTGTCTCCGCATACTCACAACATTATGCGATTTATCTTTCAAGTATCAAACACATGATAAAATACAATAGCAAACACAATTCGTGAATCACCCTGTATATATATATATATATACAGTCTACCAACAATTTATCTTGCTTGAATACATTTTACAGTTTTAGTCATAATCTTAACTGTCAATAACTGGTTGTATTATAGATCGTAATATAATATATATTATATTTTTTATCAAATCTTCGTTTAGTATATAATTAACTAACTAACTCACTAGTACTATGGAACCAGTAGGTCATGGCCGCGCGGACATAAGCTCTCCAAACATCCCAATACTGAGCTAATGTTTTCCAATCATCCCTGTAAAATCTACTTCCCTCAAAGCATAGTTAATATTATTCTCCCACCTCATTCTTGGTCTACCAACTGGGCGTTTTCCCTCTGGCTTTCCTACAAGAAGCTTCCAAGCAAATCTTTCATTCCCTATACGTGCAACATGACCTGCCCATCTCAGTCTACGAGACTCATTATATTTGGCTTCCTACAAAGACCATATAATTCACTGTTATGCAGTCTTCTCCATTCACCTGTCTCTTCATCTCTCTTTGGTCCAAACATTTTCATAAGAACTTTATTCTCAAATGCTTGTAATCTCCTTTCCTCCCTTAAAGTAAGAGTCCATGTTTCGCATCCATATAATATAACTGGTAGAATAATAGTTTTGTATATTTTCAGTTTAACGTTTTTTTGAAAGGAGTTGGGACGTCAAAAGTCTCCGTAACGCATAATAGCACGCATTTCCAGAATTGAGGCCAAGTTGAGTATATAATATTAGAGTTAATTGTGATTGTTATATTCTGATGCAATATATGTTTGTCCTGGTGAGTGGAAGAGAAGGTCATATGGCCTTAACTCCACCAGGCTGAATGAATAAATAAAATTATAAATAAATAAATAAATAAATAAAGTATATGTATGTGTGTATGTAAACCTAGAACAATGAGTAAATTAAATTCTGCAGAAATGGATATTTGGAGGCGTTCAGCTAGAATTTGTATAATTAAACAAAAAATATGATCCTTCAAACTTCAATTGTGGATTTCATAAAAGAAACAAACAATTAAAATGGTATGTATATGCATAAGAAATAACACAAGACAGATTCCCTACAAGAATACTAAAATGGGTGCCACTTGGTAGAAGAAAAAAGAAGAAGGCCAAAAATATGGTGGATTGATGGTGTTTTGAGCATCATAAAGGATATAGGTTTGGACGATGAGATTGGAATGACAGAGAGATGTAGAGGAGAATCAAAGTAGATTAATTGGACGCAGAAAAATATTAAACAGTAAATTGAAAAATAAATCCATATCATACGGTAAACATTCGTTCGTATCGCAGTTATATATGAGAATTCAAAAGATGTTTTCTTGTACAGTAGAGTACATTAATCGATTTATAATTAATTGATTTCTGATATTTGTTTGATTTCAATAGTACATTCTACCTTCACATTCCATCTAAGACTTGATCGCAAAGACCTTTCTTCTGAACAGCGCTATCAACTGGAAGCTGGGTCACGCTGTTACATGCATCTCTCCAGTAGAAAGTTAAAACAATGCCAATTATTTACTGGCAGTAAAGGCGTGCCATCACAACTGCAATTATGTTCATTAATACTATTTCCAATTGTCACTCTCCTAGTTTACTTTCAGTCATAAATAAAAAAGTTCTCTTAATAAAATTTCATAACATGGTTTTTTCTTCTTTATTTACGATCAATAATGTATACTTCACTTGCTTTTAATAATATGGAGAATTTCATACACCTCGAGGCGAAAGAAGAAATGCAGACAATAAACGAGACGAATGATCATTTAATACTGGTTTTTATTTCTATCAACAGTCAGCCATGCTGTCTCAGGTAGTAGCATGCTTGCTTCCTGATTAGCTGTCCTGGGTTCGATACTAGTTGGTGTTGAATATTTTAATTATTAAATTAATTTAATTGCTAAAATTTCAATCTTGGGACAGGAGAGGTGGGGGTGTACAAATTTTGGCTATTCTAATGCCACCGTGCCTCCCGTGAAAATTCGATCGGAAAATAAATGGCGACTAGCGTCATGTTGGCCAATGTGATAACACATGTTCCCGCTAGACAAAATTTTCAACATGTTTATTCACATGTAAGGGGATTCTATCCCAGGAGTCCACATACATTAGAGGCAAGTTAGGGTGAGAAAATAGGCAGGATAGTCTTAGTTTGGGCAAGTTAGGGTGAGAAAATGTGCGAGTTAGTACACTAGATTGGTTTAGAGTTCACTTGTTTGTTAGCGGGATTTTCTGGTAAGTTGGCTACAGTCTATGACCAACGACTAATGCAAATTTTATATCTTAAATATGCATTTTTAAGTTACATGTGCTCAATTTATCGTTTTATTTTAAAGCATTTCTCAAATTTGTTTGGGGAGGGGGAATTAACATACGTATATATTTCTCTCAGGTAATAATTCGCCTAATGCAAAAATAAATATAGTATGTTTTTTTGAGGAAGTGGCTGAATTCAAATACCTAGGGACAATAATCACAAATAGGAATGAGATGCACAAAGAAATTAAACATAGGCTCAATTCTGGAAATGTATGCTATTATGCATTGCAGAGACTCTTGATGTCCCAACTCCTTTCAAAAAACGTTAAACTGAAAATGTATAAAACTATTATTCTACCAGTTATATTATATGGGTGCGAAACATGGACTCTTA
Organism: Diploptera punctata; assembly: GCA_030220185.1. Taxonomy (NCBI): domain Eukaryota; kingdom Metazoa; phylum Arthropoda; class Insecta; order Blattodea; family Blaberidae; genus Diploptera; species Diploptera punctata. Next base: position 3,138,031 of record JASPKZ010002687.1, on the reverse strand, counting down.
CTTTAAGGGAGGAAAGTAGATTACAAGTATTTGAGAATAAAGTTCTTATGAAAATTTTTGGACCAAAGAGAGATGAACAGACAGGTGAATGGAGAAGACTACATAACAATGAACTACATGGTCTTTATAGGAAGCCAGATATAATAAGAACAGTTAAGTCTCGTAGACTGCGATGGGCGGGGCATATTGCACGTATGGGGAATGAAAAACGTGCATGGAAGCTTCTTGTAGAAAAGCCAGATGGAAAACGCCCAGTAGGTAGACCAAGAATGAGGTGGGAGAACAACATTAACTATGATTTGAGGGAAGTAGATTGTACAGGGAATTATTGGAAACCATTGGCTCAGGAGATCTTACGTCCGCGCGGCCATAAACCTACGGGTTCGATAGTGCCAGTGAGTAAGTAAGTAAGTGTTTTTTTTAATTTGAATTTCTTTAGGTGGAATGGTGGCATAGAATCCCCAAATTGTCAATCCCTATGCAGGAGAGATGGTGGTGTACAGTTTTTATCGCTAGATAGTGAACCAGATTCCAGGATTAAATTGTAAATTTCTCCGCAATATACATGCTGAGAAGGCATGTAGTATTGTTGATATCTATTCATCCGTCGGATAGGGACGTTAAGCCTGCGGCTCCTTAGTGCTTTTCGGTAGGAATGTGCTACGTGCCGGCACCGGGTTTTCACCTTTTCCTTTCCTTCATCATCATGCCTGATACACACACTTTACACTAAATAAACATTCAATCATCCTGTACTCGTCTCTATTAATATGTATATTTTTAATGCCATCGGGTTTTCTTTTATGACATTTATGGCTTTCTCTCCTGGCATTGGCGGAATTGTAATCCATTTTTAGGTTGGGACACGTGGAAGGCGGAGTTACGTTACCCCGATGATTTGATGGGTGATAATATATAGAACATGAGTAACTATTGTTACATCTTATAGCAGGATTTTAATGTTAATAATTTTGTATTTTCAAATTCTTTTAATATTCAAATATAACTTAAATAAATAAAAACATCTAAATAGTTCATTGTTGGTTATTGTTGCATAAAATGTCTTAGTAACAATTAAAGAAATTGTACTACATAACGGCTTTTAAAATTTGTTTTAAGTCATTGTTGTCGAATTATAAATCCTTCTTATATAACTGTAATAAGGGGGGCACGCCGTAGCGTAATGGTTAAGGCACTGCGCTACAAGTCGGAAGGTCGAGGGTTCAATTCCCGGTGAGGTCAGGATTTTTAAACTGACCACAACCTTCTGGCGGCACTATGGCCCTGGGATCGACTCTAACGAAAATGAGTACCAGACGTTTGTTCTGGGGTAAAGGCGGCCGTCACGCAGGGCTGACAACCCGGCTGACATCAAGAGCCGATTGTCTAGAAAAAGTGGGAGTCTTAACCTCCTACTACCCCAAGGGCCTCCCGAGGCCTGTAGTGGGATTACTTTACTTTATAACTGAAGATTTCTAAATTCAAATCGGGAAAGATTGGCATGCTACGAGTTATTGGTAAATCCAGAAAATTGGATAAACCTCGGTAAATTTCTGGACAAAACGCGAAAAATAAGGACAACACTCATTCATGAATAAATATATGTTATCAAAATGCAGTACCATTAATTATTAACAATTATATATAAATTAATTAGTGTATAATGCTGTTGTGTTATTATTTAATTGGAATATTAATGTTTTCTTTATGTAATTGTAATGTTAATGTTTTTTTTAGTGTATAATGCTATTATGTTATTACTTAATTGTAATATTATTGTGTTTTCTTTATGTAATTGTAATGTTAATGTTTTTAGTGTATAATGCTATTGTGTTATTATTTAATGGTAATATTTTTATTGTGTTTTCTTTATGTAATTGTAATGTTATTGCTGTTTTTGTTTATTTTTCTTTACACTAGTACCAATTATTACTTTATTGTAACGGACTGTCAACAGCACGTACGGCTTACTGCCCGTGCGACCCATATTTGTAAATAATTTTGTAAATATCTTACTTTTTGTCTACTTTATAACTGTATTAAGAACATCTGCTTAACTTCATATTCTTAAATGAAAGTAACTGAACTCTGATTGGATGTTAAAACAATTAACTTTCTTATTTAACAAATCAAATTAAACCTTATATTTAAAGAATTATTAACCAATAGAATTTAAATATAACATCATGTGATGTAATAATGGTCTTAAAATTATAAAAGAATTACACTAGTCATTCTGCATACAACTTTCAACAAAGAGAGAAGCAATAGAGCTCTCCTGATAAAATGTAATATGTAATAAAAGAAGAATAATTAAGAAAGGAAAAGAATTTATTTTAAATTGACGGTGAAGAATAATACCACCTACATTTACTTAATCTGCTGGGAAATTAAGAAGTGAATAAATTTGCAATTATTTCTACAAGAAACATTTTTTTAGTAATTTTGTTTTCCGACCCTAAGAAGAGAATCCGGTCTACCGAAAATTAAACCTAACCTGAACCAGTAATTCTTTTTGGCACGCAAATCCTTCTTCAAAATGTTACTACACATCGGCCGTGAAGAGAATTACTTCTTCAATCTCATTACTTAGTTAAAAAAAAACAAAAGGCGTAACAAGATTGTTTATTTTCACAACTAATTCAAAACGCGTCTGATTGATTCAAACTAAGTTAAGTTAATATCTAATTTCAATATACGAGTAAGTCCTGGAGTATCGCATCGCTTCATATACACTGCTTCTAGCGAGTACGAATGAGGACTAGCGGAGGGAACGTCTGTTTCCCATGCACGAGGTCGAGTGTTCGATCCTGCTGTCATGCTTTCTCTCTCTTTTACTCTCTCTCGTCCTTATTGCAATTTATTTGTTTTCTTTTATTTGTTTAACTTGTTTTATTTTATGTATTTACCGTAGGCTACTACTTATTTACGCGAAATTATTTTATCTTGCAGGAAACACAACGAGATAGGAGTTGACCTCTGGTCATGTGCAATGGCTTCGTTAAGGCACTTAAAATCATTTGTGCGAAATCGATTATTTCAAAAGCTGTACTTAATATCATAAGATATTCATCATTTCATATAATTAGATGCAGAGAGTTTATTTACTACCTAGGAGTGTCTTTGCATTCTGTTTTGTTAGCCATCTTAGAAAGCAACGGTTACACCCTGGAGAAATATATGACCTTATTAACCTTACTAGGATATGCACGGAACAAAATTATTTTAGACTTGATATTCAATATTACGATCAAAAGGAGAGGTTAGCTATGGGTTCAACATTAATTCCGCTAATGGCGGAATTATTCATGGTTGACTTTCAACATAAAAATGTGGTGAACGAATGTGGAATTACTTTTTATTATCGATATGTTGATGACATTTGCTGGAGAGGCCAAAGAAACAAGTAGATAACTTAATTTCAAAACTTAATAATGTCCATTATAAAATTATATTTAAATTTTAATTAGAATCAGACCAGCAACAGTCACTTAACAACACTGAGCAACAAAAAACAAACTTTTTTTTTTGTCTCAGTAAGAAAAATATGTGATTCTGATAGCATTTTTTCTCCTGAATTCCAATATGATATTGGGTTTTCTCCATCACGCAAGGTTTGAAGAAGATTCCATCCTCTTAGCCAGGAACCAAGCATTTCAGACTGGTTTTTGGATAACTTTAAATCTCGTATGAGATCGTTAAGATCTTCTTGAGTCAATAAATGAGGCTCAGATGAACAGCTTTGTTCAAAAGTTGTACCACTAAAATCAGTTCCTTCTTCTTCCTTACTTCCATCAGAATCTGAACTCTCTTCATCTAATGTCACATGTTCTGGATTCTTTGGTATGGGCAATTCTTCGCAGTGTGGAACTGGTCTCATTGCAGATTGCAAGTCAGGGTACACCACTGTATGTTTTGATTTTGACGTAATCCCTTTAATGTTTGTTAAGCAGAAAATAATTATTTAAATCTATTAATTTTAATTGAAATAAAAATCTGTGGGTGATGGAGAAATTCTGAATACATATTTGAAAACACGATAAAAGAACTGCATTAAGTACAACTATTGGTACTCATGAGACAAAAATCATGTTGAATAATGTAATCTGACCTTAACTATAACCCGTCTTTATCTCTAGACATACGGATTTGAAGATATTTAATAGTATGTGCGATTACACTGTGCAACACGAAATTTGTCCTTTTTATGAAAATAGGTGTATTAGATAGATGTTTTAATGGTAAAAACGAGTCTGTAATTAGATTTTGTCTATCACGTACCGTTTTTCAGAAAACCCAAACAAATATTTTTACGAATGTCGATCTTACAGAGGATTTCCGGGCTGTTGGCGTGGTCTTGAGGCTTGTAGTTCCCCAACGTTTCGCCAGAGACTGCGTCCGGCATCCTCAAGGGTTGTCTTGAGACTGCCAATTCTGTTGATGATGATTAAAGTATGGGACGAATGTCCCTGACATTATAGGGACTTACTTGTATGCCCTCTTTGTCCATGGATATATATATTAGGGTTTGGTATCTTTAAGGCGTTTCCTTACGATGGCCATACAAAACTCCATAGTAATTCCACCGGGAGGTCGAGCGTGGGCTGTTGTTCGGCGTTTCTGGAGGACGCCTCTGGTGAATGTTGGTTCATCAGTGCGTCGTCCCGGTCGCTGATTGGTTGGAGTTCCATCCGCAAGCCGCGCTTAGAGTCTTGGTCGAGTTGGATTAATTTAAATTAAAATTTTAGAATTTAGGTTGGATTTTAAATTTGGAGTTTGAGCCGAAGTTCCGAGGAGAAGTCGCTGTTGGGAGAAGGAATTAAAAAAGGCCCTTTTCAAGGTGTGCTGACTGGCGAAATTTAGAATAGCTTAATTAATGCCAAAATTTCAAAAATAATTTAGAATTTAGTTCAGGGAGTTATTATTTACTGGTGGAGACTAGGGAACCACTCCGACATTTGTCTTAACGCTAGGGAAAACCACCGAAAACCCTAGCAGAGTGGCTGGAAGTTAATAAATAAATTAATCAAAGGTCAGCTTTCGCGATTGTAGATTAAATGCGGTAATAGTCGTCAAGCCAGTGTGTATCAATTATGACTTGATATTTCGTTCCGTATACATGCATCTTGTATACGTTTTCTGAATGAGCTATGGCGATTTCGATTGTTATTGTATCCGGTTTGTATTTAAGCTGGTGCTTTACTTTATCTAGCAGTTCGTTGTAGAGCAGTTTGTTGTGGGTTTGAGTCCATGTAGTGCGTTGTTCGTCCTCCAAGAGTGGATGGGCGGTTTGCGTCCTTTTACTACTAGTGGTTCTAGAGGTGGACGATTCTTCTGCAAGATTGGAGTTGGAGAGAAGCGCCGTGTCGGGAGCTTCTGGCTCGGCTGACAGTGGTGCTGTTTGGACCTGAGTAGTAGCTACTTTGGGTGCCTTGGGAGGGGACTGAATGGTCCTGTTTGGAGTCTTGAGTCGGCGAAATGTCTCGACTTTGACTTTAAAAAAGCAGAGCTTTTTTAATTTTGTTGCCTCTTGGGCTTTAGGTCCATCGTTCAGTGTTGCCAGAAACATGGGCAATGGGTTCTTGGTCTTCCCGGAGGTCATGTTGACTACCTTCCTGACCTCGAACCCTTGATCCTTGAGGTCCCCTTGGACCATAGTAGGATCGACACTGGAGTCGATGCCTTTTATGACGTATCGCACGATGTGCGTTGGACGGTTGTTAATAATATCGGCTGTGAGGCAGGGGATATTATGTTGGGCCAACAGCTGCTGGTATTTTTTGAGATCTGGCATTGAGTCCAGTAAAGTAAAGTAAAGTAAAGTGATCCCACAACAGGCCCGGAGGCCCTTGGGGTAGTAGGAGGTTAAGGCTCCCACTTTTTCTAGACAATCGGCACTTGATGTCAGCCGGGTTGTCAGCCCTGCGTGACGGCCGTCTTTACCCCAGAACAAGCGCCTGGTACTCATTTCCGTTAGAGGCTGAGTCGACCCCAGGGCCATAGTGCCGCCAGAAGGTTTTGGTCAGTTTAAAAATCCTGACCCCACCGGGACTTGAACCCTCGACCCTCCGGCTTGTAGCTCAGTGCCTTAACCACTACGCTACGGCGTGCCCCCGGCATTGAGTCCAGTCTCACCCTAATTCCGGATCGGCTGGAGTGCAAATGAATGCACGCGATCCGTTTTTAGCGAACTCCGCGTTCGCAGCTGTCAATAGTGACTCATATTCGCGGCGGATGAACAGAGCCGGAGGCCTGTTTACGCCGGAGCGCTGATCCGGAGTCCTCCTCCCTCCCACCGCGACGCCGTCAGTTGCCGGCGAGGCAGTGGGTGGGAGGGGGGCTCTAGGTTTGGACCTGGGAACAGGGGCCGTTGCGGTGGCCGGCCGATTGGTGTCAGACACGGTTAGCTTGGGTTTATTCGTAGACCTCTGTCGCGTTCTACCGGCGATTGGGGACGAAGAGTCCATCGTTGACAGCCGGACGCAGTGCCTTTTTTCCTGAGAAGGAAAGCCGTCAGACGGTTTTGCTCTGTAGACCCGTTAAACACGGGTCATACGGCACTACGCCGGCAGCCAATGGCAGGCGCTCTTCCCTGCGGGCGTTGCGTTCCAGCCGAATGCTGGTAGGAATCCTCTACGGTGATGACTTGTAGCGCAGGACCACTCCGCTGGCTGAAGACCTTCTTCCTTCGCTCCTCCGCCGCGTCTGGCCAATTCTGTCGACTACCTGCTCTATTTATACATTATCCGCGCAGAGAACACGTCGCGGATAATGTATAAATAGAGCAGGTAGTCGACAAAATTGCCAGTCTCAAGACAACCCCTGATTATGCCGGTCGCAGTCTCTGCCGAAACGTTGGGGAACTACAAGCCTCAAGACCACGGCCAGCAGCCCGGAAATCTTCTGCAAGATCTACATAGTAACTCCGGCCGTGAAAGCCTAAGTCAATATATTTTTACTAATGTTATTTTAGTCTAACATGTATTTCATATTAATTGAATCTCCCACTTTCCACATACTACGTCAATTTCGTGTTTTTATTTCTTAGGAGATAGGTCGACATCTGGTGATAAATATTACAACTAAATATTTGCATCCCATCCTGTTCTGCCATCTGTATTTGGCATTTTATAACTAATGATATTTCATTTATTTTCAGTCTGTTGTTGATTTCCTGTTTGGTGTTCAAGGAGTGAGCCAGTGCTTCATAATTGTGCTTCAGAAGAGTTTGAAGGATGGTAATTATACTATAATGCCACGTCAGTGTAAAACTAATCCTAATTATTTTTGCTATGTATGTGGAGAACTAACCATCAAGAGCCAAAAGTGTAATATTACACCTCTAGTCAGAAAGGCATATGAACTGTATTTTGGATGTCGTGTGGGAGCCCAAGATAAGTAATTTGCACCTGAAATATGTTGCAATTCATGCTCTAGAAATTTGAGAAATTGGCTACAAGGTAAACGCAATGCAATGCAATTTGCTGTGCCTATGGTTTGGCGAGAATCTCTGGACCATGTAATAGATTGTTATTTCTGTTTGGTAGATATAGAAGGATATACTTTAAAATCCAAAGGGCAGATCCAGTACCCTAATTTACCTTCAGCCATCCGACCAGTTCCTCACAATGAACATCTTCCTGTACCTAAGCCTCCAGAACAGTACACCGTTTCAGAAGAAGACATACCCAACGTCTCAGGCTGTAGTAGTCCTACTCGAGATCCAGAGTTTCAGCCATCTACATCGTAATCCCTGTAATCACCAGGTGTTCACACAAAACGCCCTCAATGATCTCGTGATGGACTTAAACCTTCCCAAACGTCAAGCAGAATTGTTGGGCTCTAGACTGCAAGAACGGATCTTATAGATATCAATGTTGGAATAAGTTCATTTAGAAAGCGACAAACTCATTTTATTGAATATTTTTCTGAAAATGAAGGAATATTTTTTTTTGCAACGATGTGAATGGCTTATTTCAGGCTTTGGAACATAAACATAATCCAGAGGACTGGCACTAATTATAGATTCCTCCAAACTAAGTCTAATGGCAGTACTTATCCATATTGGCAATATTTTCCCATCTGTTCCTATCGCATATATCATTCATACGAAGGAAACGTTTGAGGGTATGAGTGCAATACTAAGGTGCATTGAATATATTTCATACAAATGGCATATATGTGGAGACCTGAAAGTTATTGGACTCTTAATGGGTATGCAACCAGAGTACCCAAAATACTGTTTTTTTTTTTATGTGAGTGGGATAGCCGCGACCAAGCAAACCACTACTTTTGTAAAGAATGGCCTGCAAGACAAACCTACATACCTGGGGTCAAAAGTGTTTCCCATGAACCACTTGTGAACCCTCAAGATGTCTTCCTACCACCTTTACACATCAAGCTCGGACTGATGAAAGTGTTTGTGAAGGCACTAGAAAGAGAAGGACAAGCTTTCATGCATCTCAAAAATAAATTCCCAAAACCTAAGTGATGCAAAGATTAAGGAAGGAGTATTTATTGGTCCACAAATAAGAGCAGTCTTCCAGGATGAAGACTTTGAAAATAAACTGTTGGAAACGGAGAAAATGGCTTGGCTTGCATTTAAATCACTATGCACGAACTTCCTTGGGAATAAAAAATCAGCAGACTATGAAGTAATTGTAAGTGAATTATTACACTACATTCATGTTATGGGATGCAATATGTCTTTGAAACTATATTTTCTGGACTGTCATCTGGACTTCTTTCCAAAAAACCTTGGTGCTCTCAGCGATAAACATGGCGAGAGGTTTCACCAAGAAATATCAGCCTTTGAAAAACGATTCAGTGGAAGATGGAATGCAAGTATGCTTGGTGAATATTGCTGGTCAATCATCAGAGATAGCCCAGAAGCTGTCCATAAGCGCAAACGATCAACAAAGACATTTTAATTTGGTGTCCTTTTCAATTGTTTTGTTTGTCATTATAACTAACTTGTACAATTAAAAAGTGTCATTACAAAAAATTGATTCGTGATAGAAAATTTTGGATTTAAAAATTGAATTCAGCACATATCAATTAGTTAAAAGCACATAGTTGAATCTAAAGAACATAAAAAAAGTGTTAAGTACAAGACAACTTTTCTGTTGTATTTATAGCAAATGTACATATGTACAAAGTGTCATTAAAGAAAATTAGTGGGTGATAGAAAATTTTGGATTTCATGATATTCAGATCGAATATTCACAAGTGGCATAGAAAAGCCTACAATTTTACTAAATTTAATGTGAAATTGGGAAGCAAGTTATGTTTTAGACTAGGAAGTTGTCAGGTTTATATTACGTCATATAGTAGTAATCAATAGGAGAATATCAACATACAGGTTCTGCTTTTTGTGAAATTTAACAAAAGATATATCAATTTTTCTAGAGCGAAAGCTGATCAACCGAAAACAAGACATACTGATCTGCATTATAACTTCTTCCGTCACAATACCTACTATATCTTTAAAATAATTAATTAATTAGTGAGTGGTATAAGACAATATATGATTTTTAGAATTGGAAAGGAGATTTGGCAACGACCAGGGCTCCTAGAGGCTTATATACAGATAATTACATAGAATACGCGAGAGCGCTCATTATGGTGAGTGTTAAATACGTACCATAATTCAGGGCAGGTAGACATCTCAAGGCACCAAGCACCCGCAGTGCCGCGGGGACACTATTGTAAGTCAATATTATCTAATGTACGTGCTTAAATTATGTTGCCTGCTATTGAAACCTTCCTCAATTATAATATGCATTTAATAAATCCTCAAGCAAAGCTACTATGTCTTAGCTTTTCCTTTCCACCACGTACCAAATGCAACGAAAACCTAGATTTAGAGACAACATTCAGTTTCACAACGAATTAAAAGAAAGGGGGAAGACATTTTATAATGAATTTCGGCCAGTATGGGACCGGTATTTGGACAAGTGATTGAAAATAGAAGGTAATATATAAGATAAAATCATGAATTGTATTTCTCATTCACAGACTATTACTGTAGTTTATGTTGATGTATTAGGCGATAGCGAGGATATATTAAAAATGTATCTTATTGGATACATTGATTTCATTTATTTAATTTTGCTTTTAGATCAATAGAAAAACAAACCAATAAAAATTACTTATATTTATGTGAAATTACGCAATAATGTATAATAATAACAATGTCTAACATGAATTTATTTTCCTTGCGGTCCGGGACATTTAAATAAGTGGCACAAGAAAATATTGTATTGAAAATTTAAGGGTTAAGGGGCAATACTAGGGTGTCCCAAAAAAATCGAATTACTTGATTTTTAATGCATATCTTCTTAATTTATTTATATAATGTTAAAACAATTAAAAGTACAATTCTATGTACGTAGGCACACGGCAACCCGTGCCGACTTGTTTCCAAACATGTGAGTACTTGCAAACTTTGGCATGAAAATTTGATCGATAATGAGTTTTTTTAAAAATAGTAAATAGTTATACGTTTTGGGAATATTGACGTTTTATTTACTAAATAAACGTTTAGTTCTAGAATCAATCATCCTATTTTTATTACATATATAACTTTCCTCATTACAAGATTGCCTCAAGGACAAAGTGATACAGATAATTAATTTTTGAAATCAATGAAATACAATTTGTAAATACATTTAAAAATGTCAAATTGTAATTGAAGTATACATACTATAAAGTAGAAACTTTGTAAATATGGTTTCTTAAAATTGAAATTGGTAATATAATGACAGTGATGGCAATTTTAGAAAGATACACCCTGTCCAAATCTAAAGAATTCCAAAACTTAGCTAAGAATCCTGGTATAGCACATCTTGCCCCGATCATCAATCCGGTGACAGTTATACTATCGAATTGGTATGAATCTTTGTAATAGTCAATTGTTGGCTCATATATACTAACCAGTACAAATTTTTATGACTTTTGTTTGGCATGAAGTCGGCACGGGTTATTATGATCCAACTGCAATAATATTTATTATTTGTGTTATTAGGGTTAAGCAGAAGTAAGAATAGAGTGTATGCACATTTGATTTTGTGGGGAAAAAAATAACTCCTTTATGTCTTGAGACACCCTAGCCAACACGCACACTTTATTGAGTAACACTAAGAAATTAGGACTGGAAGTAAACATGCTATGATTGCAGTGAAGGACTTGCCTTCGGGCAGAATTACTATGGATGGGATATATATATATATATATATATATATATATATATATATATATATATATATATTATACAATGGACATCGAGAGTCAATGAGGAAATTTTGAAGATGTGAGTGAATTGAAATCCCTAAGAACAATAATTACATATGGGAATGTGATGCAGAAAGGAATTGAACACAGGGTCAATTCTGGAAATGCATGCTATTATGAATCACACGACTCTTGTCGTCTCAACTTCTCTAAAAAAATGAAGTTGAACTGAAAATACGTACCGGTAACTGTTATTCTACCTGTTATATTATATGGATGTGAAATATTGACTCTTACTTTTAAGGAAGGAGAAAAGATTATACCTACACCATAGCCACTGATTCTCCGGACCTAAGTTTTCACGACAGTGTTGCCGATATGGCTATTCAGTGGGAGGGGCCGCTTTATGTATGCGGTTAGAAAACATACAGCTGACAACATCTCAGCAATTTCAAACCTGACTAGCGCGCTATAGCAGCGTCAAGAGCAGTGATTGGTTGTGGCTGAAGAGCACTCCTACGTCACCCATTTCCTTATTGACAGTAGAGGGCGAGATTCTCCCTTTACCCCTCGTATAACCTAACCTTCAGAGCCGGAGTTACAGTGGATGTAGTGTAGGAGTATTTGAAAATGAAGATCTTCGTAAAATTGTTGGTTCAAAGCCAGGTGTAGAGCCAGGCGAATGGAGAAGACTACTTCCTAAAAACTACGAGCCTGTGTAATAACTTAGGGCAGAGTAGGGCAAAATGGTGGATTGTAGCCTCACTTACAGGCGTTGGATTCAAGTCCAAATAAATGGATTTTTATAATGTGAGGGAATGCTTGATGTGTGCCGAACCAGAAAGATCATAATACAGTACAATATCACAGTAGAGCAGATTTCATCTCATTCATTCCATAATGTAAATATGGATAATACAATGAACCAAAAATATGTTTGCTGTGCTAGGGTTTTAAAAAAGCCAAACCCATCTTTACTAATTTAATCTGATTTTAACAGTGTTCATTCTTACACACTTTATATTAGCTTGACATGTATCTCTCTATCTATGTAACGAAATCTTTCAACACGATTTTCACCCACTTCAAAACATTGTATCGACTTGAAACTTTGTATACTTGTAAAGGACCAATGACAATACAATAATTTCATAATTTGTTTCAAGATCCTGGCCAGGATCATCAGGACATCAAAAAATTAATAAAATGAAGACCGGTAAATAGGTTGCGGATTTATCGACGTTTTAGTCCATCGTTGTAAGAAATAAATATCATATCCTCTGGTAGCTCAGTTGGTAGAGCGGTGGAATGTAGTGGTATACAATTTCAGTAATCCATAGTTTGCTGGTTCAAATCCAGCACGGAGGATTTTTTAGAACTAAAAATATCGTAAGTAATTAAATTTTCATGGGATTCCGGATTATGACATTGAATTAAACTAAAAATTAAAATAATAAATAATAGTTTAAAAAACTAAAACAACACGCTTTATTAGAAAATCAAACTAAAAAATAGAAAATAAATAATTGTTTAAAAAACTAAAACAACACGCTTTATTAGAAAACCGAACTAAAAAATTAAAAATAATTTTAATTTCCAACACGCTTGGGATAAAATTTAAGTGGTCAACAAAAATTCATCTCCAACACATCTAGAATAAAACCAGAGGTATCTACAAAAAAAAATACCATCAATGCGTGGGGTGCTTTTTATGGTTTTTACGTTTTCTTCTTAGAGACTTTGCTTTTACCAATATCTGTTTATTATCAAATATATTAATTGATAAAGAGCACCCGACGCTTTTGATAGTAAAATTATTTTTTTAGATAACTCTAGTTTTATTCTAGATGTGTTGGAGATGATTTTTTGTTGACCACTTTAATTTTATCCCAAGCCTGTTGGAAATTAAAATTATTTTTCATTGTTTAGTTCGGTTTTCTAATAAAGCGTGTTGTTCTAATTGTTTAAACTATTATTTATTTTTAAAATTCTAACGAAAGGAAACTATCTAAACACAATTCATTCCAAAACATGACGTTAGAAGCTTTCTAGCTAAACGTGTTATCTGATCTTTAGTTTATTTTTACAAACAGGTAATTATTTTATACATTTATTTTGTTAATATTCTTATTAGTTATTTTTCAAAATCTTACTTACTTACTTACTCACTGGCACTATCGAACCCGAAGGTTCATGGCCGCACGGACATAAGCTCTCCATACATCCCTATCCTGAGCTAATGCTTTCCAATCATTCCCTGTATAATCTACTTCCCTCAAATCATAGTTAATGCTGTTCTCCCACCTCATTCTTGGTCTACCAACTGGGCGCTTTCCCTCTGGCTTTCAGACAAGAAGCTTCCATGCACGTCTTTCATTCCCCATACGCGCAACATGTCCTGACCATCGCAGTCTACGAGACTTAACTGTTCTTATTATATCTGGCTTCCTATAAAGACCATGTAGTTCATTGTTATGTAGTCTTCTCCATTCACCTGTCTGTTCATCTCTCTTTGGTCCAAAAATTTTCCTAAGAACTTTATTCTCAAATACTCGTAATCTCCTTTCCTCCCTTAAAGTAAGAGTCCAGATTTCGCATCCATATAATATAACTGGTAGAATAATAGTTTTATATATTTTCAGTTTAACGTTTTTTGAAAGGAGTTGAGACATCAAAAGTCTCTGCAATGCATAATAGCACGCATTTCCAGAATTGAGCCTATGTTTAATTTCTTTTTGCATCTCATTCCTATTTGTGATTATTGTTCCTAGGTATTTGAATTCAGCCACTTCCTCAAAATTTCCCTCATTTGTCATTAGCTGTCCATTTCCATTATATACTGAATTTCTACGTGTGACCATATATTTAGTTTTACTGATATTTACTTCCAGTCCTAAAAATCACAAAATGAAATTAGTATAGTGCTATTCATACTGACAAAGGAATATATCATTAGAGAGTTTCGCACCCACTACGCTCGTTATTCGGTTGCCGCTATTGTGACATAATTGATAGATGAGCCAATTAGAAAGCGCGGCGATGGACTCTGATTGGCTCATCCATCAATGACGTCACAATAGCGGCAAACGTATAGCGAGCGTCATGGATGCGTTAACTCTCTATTGTTTCATTTGTGTGTAGTTTGTACATAGTATTAGTATCACTAGAGTCAGATTCAACCCAGGAAGTTACTGTGTAATTAGAATAGGGAACTGGGTTGTCATTTTACAGTATTTTCTTGAGAGAAATCTTTATATAAAACTGAAGATGTCAACACAGCAGGTACATAGTTGTAAGTTGTAGCCGTCCAAAGAAAAAAAAGTTACCACTTCCACTGAGCTCGTGCAAATCTGTACTATCCTGCGTGAAAGTGTTGACTCTTATATCTTATATATAAAAATTAATGTTTGTTTGTTTGTATATTTGTTTGTTCGTACTTTATGCGCGGCCATACCGTTAATCCGATTGTGATGGGGTTTATTGCAAAATGTTCAGGAGATTCCCGGGATGAACATAGGCTATAAGAGAGTTGTGATACTCAACTCTTACACCCTTAAAAATCGCCCTTTGTAATGGAAAACGTGAAAAAAAGTAGCTCTTTGGACGCTTAAATGGCTTACGCTGCCCAAACCATAAGAAATACACAAAATTAATATACACAGAATTGAATATCTCAAAAAGCTCTAGAAAAAAGTCCGCGACAGCATATGTTTTATCTCTTACGGATAACTCACAAAAAACATTTTTGTCTTTCATTTATACCAAGAGTCCCTTATCTCTTACGGATAGCTCACAATAACCATTTTTGTCTTTCATTGATTCCAAGAGTCTCGCGCCTTAGCCGAGTGGTTAAGGCAAGAAGTCTTGGCGCAGAACTACGGGACTTACGCTGGTTAGAGTCTCTACGGGTGAAAGAATTTTTCTTATGGAATGTCGGCCAGTATGGGTCAGAAATGAAATCTAGCTGAAAAAAAACTGTTTTGACTCTCATCAATTTATCTTTTTTTTCACTCTAATATAATTGTTATATGACGGTTCTGAGCTTATCTGCAAAGGAGGGTACAATTCTAATATTCATGACTATGTGACGTCATCATTCACACTTCTTGAGCCACAACAGAAGGCTGTAAGAGGTTTTCTTGCGAACTTATTTAATAAAATCTAATTATGTCCTAATTGCTGAATTTTTATGGTAAAAAAGTAACATATTTTTATCGTCCGCCCATGGCATGAAAATTGAACGTTCGGGCAGGACAACGTCTGCCGGGTACGCTAGTTTACTATAAAACTAGTTTGCATGCCGTAAAAGAAAAACTATGTTTTTAAAAGTATAGTACATAGATGTGGAGGAAGTACTGGTAACCTTGCCCCTCCACCCCTCCCTAAACAAACAAATACCGTTATGAGTTTGGCAAAATCCACCCTCTGTACGTAGGCGGACACTGACATAGCCCATAAGGTTTGTAGTAACTACCTGGGTTGAATTAGAGTGTATTCCTTATATCATCAGCATTGAAATATGAGCATATAGTAAACTCTATTTATTATCGCCAAAAGAGAAGCATAGTCTAATTTGAAGCCAGTGTCAGAACTCAAGTACTTATCTCAAGATAACCTAAGTTTAGATTCCAACTGTATTTTAAATGGGGTAAAAATTGGCGTATTCCAGTAGTGAAGTGAGACTTGCTGAGAACATAACTTCCCTAGTATTCGTAATATTAGTGTTGTTCCCTCTAACGTTAATACGACCAAGATAGTAAGAAAGACTTTTTTCTTATTTCAAAGAAAGGAACAGTTCATAATACCTACCATACACTGTTTCGAATAAAACAAGGAGTAATATAATAAGTCCGAGTGGTTATAGCAAAAATCTTTGGTGCAGAATTACGGGACTTGCGCTGATTCGGGTCCCATTGTGGGAATAATTTTTCTCATAGAATTTCGGTCAATATGGGACTGGTGCCCACCCAGCGTAGTAAGAAATTTGGCTAGCTACGGCCACGAATGGGGAATAAATGACGTGCATGGAAGCTTATTGTAGGGGAACCAGAGGGGAAAACGCCCAGTTGGTAGACCAAGAATGAGGTGGAAGAATAATATTAACTATGATTTGAGGGAATTTTATACAGGAAAATATTGCAAAACATTAGCTCAGAATAGGAATGTGTGGAAAGCTTTTGTCCGCACTGCCATGAACCTATGGGTTTGATAGTGCAAGTGAGTTAGTTAGTTAGTTACAATAAGTAACGGCTCCAGGTTGAGAAAACCAGCTATAACGGCTGACATGCTGACTACATGCAACATACACTGGATGGATGATCGTCTACATCTGTGATTAGCTCATGTGGATGTAAGACCAGCAGCTGGCTGGTAGACCAAGGGCCTTCTAGGCCTCTCGCACAGTGGAGTTTGAGTTTTAGTAACAATATGAACAGCGACATTTATGATCACCATCATCATCATCTGATTCCTTTTAGTGTACAGAGAATGCATAAGCCCATTTGATAGCGACATATCTGTAGCTGAATAGCTTTACTTTTTCGTTATTTTTCTGAGTTTAACCTCTCCCTTTATAGGTACTTTTACTTGGGTCTTACAGTGACACGACTAGTCAGGAAAATATACTCAAATAAAAAATGGACCAATCAAGGATACGGAGGACTTCCCCGGATGAGTGTTCCGCTCAATGTCAGGGCCAATTCCGAGAAAATACCAACGTTGAAAATCAAGACTCACTATTCATTCTTACCGAACAATGTAATTTACTATAGCTTGGCAGAGAACACAATTCAGTGCTGATACATTTCTAACTTGGCACTACATCTCTCACTACCTAGACCCTCTATCCAACTTTTCCCAACAATCAGCGTCAGTGTCAGTACTGCTTCAACTGGAGTTAGTATCACCATTAAAACGATGATACAAAAAACAACAATGTTGATATAATTAAACGTCTTCTAAGACTACCAGTGAACAATTTGATCACGGGGAATCCCAGTCAAACCCGACTGGAATAGAATTCAAGCGCTTAAACAGTGTCAATACAATTTGTTGGCTGAAAAGTTCAGATGGATTCTGATGACTATTTAACTCATGCCCCAAATATGAGTCAATGACCAATCACATCTCAATGATTTTTTATTTACAACCAATCAAAGTCATTTTTCACTTCGATTTTATCAGTTTAGTTTTATCACTGTAAAATCAAGCTCCCCCTTTTTAACATTCTGAATAGGTTATAGCATTATTTTGCAGTGACTGCGTATGGCTACCAGATTGTATATATATAGTGCACGAATGTAACCTTATCGCGGTTGCGGGAGATAATATAAAAACATTTGTAGCAATTGATTATACCACAAAAAAACACTGTTTGCTCTTTCTTAAACGTATTTTTCCCAGGTAATAACGTTCCAGAAAAATATAATTGACATATTTACATCATAGGACATCAGAAATTAATTAATATGCAGTTTGGTGTGTTTCATTTTTTCTTCACTAGGGTGCATTCATACAATATTGCGATCCTTTGGCAATGAATAATATGATATGGTTGCAGTGATAAACAAGTGAAACATAACGTTTCTCATTTGTTTTCAAACATCGCCGTTTACATTACATATATAAATATTTTAAAATAACAATATTTAAATATTGATTTGCTAGTAAACAGCTTAATTTTATTCGTTAAATAGTCCTAACAAATGCCATTCTTGATTTCCAAATTCTCTAGATAAATTCACTCCTCACTTCGTGAGTCGTGAATTTATCGATAATTTGAAAATCACTCGTGGCATTGCATATGATAAGATTATGTCCGGAGACCATTTGGACTCTTACTTTTCCCAACAATTGTCTTAAAGTCTAGGAAAGAGAATTTCACCAGAAAAATTGTCCCGATCGGGGATCGAACATGGGTCCGCTGTGTTTCAGAAAATGACAGTGCACTCAAACCGCAGCGATGGTTCTAGATATCTTTACAAAGGAAAATAATTGTTAAAGAATGTCGCAATAGGAAAATATAGTTCTTCTTCGCCTTTTATGGTGTCCTTGAACCGTTTTAAAATGACATTTTATAATATAGATGTGACTCATATTGTTAAAACAATGAAGCTTTCAATGGTCATCATTATTATCTCTCTTGGATTACACAATGCTAATGAACGCTATACTAGATCGAATTAACACAAGGTGATCTTGAAATAAATTAAGTAGAAAATAGTTAATCGGGCAGACTGCCAAGTGAATTTAATGAATCTAATCAATTTATCCATGACCAATAATCCTATCTTCTTCTTCAAGGTCACACAAATTCAGAAGCGTGATTCTGATCATCAGGTCGTGTTTCACCTCACCAAATAAGAATTAATTTGACTTTTAATATGTAGATACAAGAATTCATTTTTCTGAGAGAAATTTTCATAATGATGATGATGATGATGATGATGATGTAATAGTAATAATCTACAGTCACTTTCAATCGACTTCCGGCCATTAGCGTAGACACTGCGTGGGCAGCGTGAGTTGATGACTCAATGCTTGTAGTCACTTTTCCCGCTGTCGGCCGCAGGTCGAGTGGAACTCACTGTATATGTAGGTCTATATATACTTTAATAATAACACGATAACAATATAATAATACTACAATAATATAATAATAATAATAATAATAATAATAATAATAATAATAATAATAATAATAATATATCCATCCATCCATAGTAATTCTGCCCGAAAGCAGGTCCTTCACTGCAATCATAGCATTTTCATGCTATGCTTGCAGCTTTGCCAGGGAATTGTGTAGGTGTGGTAGCTTCCCGTTGCTTTCCACACCTGTGAAGGATGATGATGATGATGATAATGATAAGGGTGCTGATGATGATGATGGCCATATGATTTCAGGGACCGTTTGGGCCTGAAAGTTTTCCTGACATTTGTCTTACAGTTGAGGAAAAACTCCGATAAAAACCTCACCCAGAAAAACTGCCCCGAACGGGGATCGAACCCGGGCCCGCTGCATGACAAGGCAGCACGCTACCTCGAGACCACAGCGGTGGACTTTAATAATATATGTGTATACTAAATTTTACTTGGTAATGGAATTTATTGACACTTTTTTAAAAGAAAGGAAATACATTTTCATTTACATTTGCGCATGGGACCATTTGACCTACGTGTATTTTTTGTTCCAAGATTAAATCAAAGAAAACATACGAGTATTTAAACAAATACATACATGGCCAAACACTTATACATAAAAAGGCGTAAAAACAATGAATATAAATATGTAAGTACAGTACATACGCAATAATACACATCTGCGCAAATACATAAAATGACCATGTGTATAGGCATAAAAGTAATTTAAAAAATTTCAGACACTATTCGGTAAAAATATAGCTACAGAACAGACCGAAAAAATAAATGCCCCCCACACACAAACATACACACACACACCCACACACACACACACACAAGCGCATACTACCCTCACCCTCGCAAACAACAAATGCACTAGAAGGCTATTCTACCAAGACATGTTAGTATATGATGCAAATGAAAATCGGAAACAAGCGCAATACCAAAGTTCTTATTATTAATAATGCATATTATTATTATATTATTATATTAACCGTTCAGACAGAAGGAAAATAGAAACTGCAGAAATGAAGTTCCTACGTTCAGTAGCGGATGTGACAATTTTGGACAAGAAAAGAAGTGAGGAATTTAGGAAGGACTTAAATATTTTCAATTTAACAAATAGAATTGACAACATGAGAAACAACTGGTATGAACATGTCAAGAGAATGCCTATAGATAGAATCCCTCAGCTGTTACTAAAGTACAAACCAATAGGACATAGAAATGTTGGACGCCCATTTACTAGATGGGAGGATTCATTAAATCCCACTTGATGTGAAAACAGGTCAAAAGGCCTAATTTCATGAAGCAGAAGAAGAAGAAGATTATCATTATCATTATTAATATTATTATTATTATTATTATTATTTACTCTCAGGAGAAGGATTAATTGTTTTGGTTATATTACAAAATACCTCCATTAGTAGTTACGGCAGTATTTTGTTTCATTTGCTGTTTCTATTCGGCTAGATAGACACCCTGTATAGTAAGGCAGCTTGTAGATCCGTCACAAGAGCTTATTACTGAATGCAAGTGATTTCGCAGTGATGCAAATTAATAGCATAAGGGTTTTTCAATAGCAATCTATCCTCCAGACATATTATTATTCTTTTTTCTATAAAAATTGTAAGTTTTAATAAACAAGATGTTGGTTTGTGTGTTTTGATACCTATGTCATTATCGATGGAAGAAATCAGGTTTTGCCAGCAGACAGTTTGTTTGGTATGCAGAACGACTTTGATTGAGATCTCAGATGTCAGTGAAGTGAAACTACGGAGTAGTGATGGAGCAGGAGAACGGAGCGGATCTGGAATAACATTAATCCACAATCATGAGATCGCTATCAACCGGAACACAATTGTCACAGTGAACCCGACCTTCATTAAGGTCTACACATATCAAGGCTACATCTATCATTGAACTCGACAGAATTTGCTCACCGGATTTCAACACTTCTAGGAAAACTTATATCCACGCTGACTGCAATATCCTTCTCTTAACGTATTACAAAATTACGTCATTTTTTCCTAATTAAAATATCTATGAAATTATCTCTTCGTTTAGTAGAATTTTTTTAAAGTTTCGTTTCTTCAACTAAACTTTTAATCTAAATAGTAGCTATGTTTGCCTAAATGAATGCTATTTACACACACACAGACACTCACACAGACACACAGAAGCATACAGACAGAGACACACACACACAACACACATACACACACAGACACACACAGAGACACACACAGACACACACAGACACTCACACACACAGACACACAGAAACATACAGACAGAGACACAAACAGACACTCACACACATACACACACTGATACTCACACAGACACACAGAAACATACAGACAGAGACACACAGAAACATACAGACAGAGACACACACAGACACTCACACATATACACACACATATAGTACGTTCCACAATCCTGGGCCACAACAAGAGCCCTGTGGACAGCCTTTAGTGATTTTCGTCTCCCAAGTTTCAGACCTATAGGAGAGCTACAAGAAGATTCCGAAAAGTGTAGTGTTCAGTGAACTGTGCAAAAGAAGTGTGCAAAAGTGGCAAAATGAATGGGAAAAAACCACTAAGGGCCAAGTAACCAAATCTTTCTTTCTTTCTCACAATACACGATAGGCTAAAATTAAAACTCAAACTGACATATAAATTAACTATAATGCTAACAGGTCATGGGAACATCAGATCCTATCTAAATAGATTCAAAATAATAGCAAACCCAAATTGTCCCTGCTGTGACAAAGTGCAAGATATAAAACACATATTACAGGAATGTAAATTATTAGATAAGGAAAGAGATAAACTCAAAGCAGTAGTTTTAAGAAACCAGAATTGGCCAATTAAGAACAATTAACTCATTGACACTTACAATAAGGAATTTTCAATATTTTCAAATTCAATTAAATTTGATACACTTTAGGTTAAGTAAAACATAGAACAATAGTATTGTATATAGTTAACCATCTAGCTTTAAGATAATCTAATTGTAAACACTGTTTAATTTTATAGTTGTATAATAAGAACACCACAATTCATGTAGTATTACTCCACGTAATGGAGCATGCAGTTGAATAATAAAATAATAAAAATATATACACACACAGACACTCACAGACACACAGAAACATACAGACAGAGACACACACAGACACTCACACACAAACACACACAATGACACTCACACAGACACACAGAAACATACAGACAGAGACACACACAAACACTCACACACATACACACACAGACACAGAGAAACATTCAGAGACACACACAGACACTCACTCACATACACACACAGACACTCACTCACATACACACCCAGACACTCACACAGACACACAGAAACATACAGACAGAGACACACACAAACACTCACACACATACACACAGAGACACAGAGAAACATTCAGAGACACACACAGACACTCAATCACATACACACACAGACACTCACAGAGACACACAGAAACACTCAATCACATACACACACAGACACTCAATCACATACACACACAGACACTCACAGAGACACACAGAAACATACAGACAGAGACACACACAGACACTCACACACATACACACACTGACACACACACAGACACACAGACACTCACACAGACATAGACACAGACACTCACTCACATACACACAGACACTCACTCACATACACGCACAGACACTCACACAGACACACAGAAACATACAGACAGAGACACACTCACACACATGCACACACAGACACTCACACAGGCACACAGAAACATACAGACAGAGACACACACAGCCACATACAGACAGAGACACACACATACACACACAGACACTCACAGACACACAGATGCACACACCGACACTCACACACATACACACACTGACACTCACACAGACACACAGAAACCTACTGACAGAGACACACACATACACTCATACACATACACACACTGACACTCACACAGACACACAGAAACATACAAACAGAGACACACACATACACTCGCACACATACACTCACAAACATACACACACTGACACTCACACAGACTCACAGAAAAATAAAGACAGAGACACACACATACACTCACACACATACACACACTAACACTCACACAGACACACAGAAACATACAGGCAGAGACACACACATACACTCACACACATACACACACTCACACTCACACAGACACACAGAAACATAGAGACAGAGACACACAGATACACATACTGACACTCACACAGACACACAGAAACATACAGACAGAGACACACACATCAACACACACTGGCACTCACACAGACACACAGAAACATACAGAGAGAGAGAGAGAGAGACACTCACACACATACACACACACTGACACTCACACAGAAACTTACAGACAGAGACACACACACATACACACGCTGACACTCACACAGACACACAGAACCATACAGACAGAGACTCATACACAGACACACACACACATACACAGACACTCACACAGGCATACAGAAACATACGGACAGAGACACACACAGACACAGACACATACACACACACTCACACAGACACACAGAAACATACAGACAGAGACACACACAGACACTGACATAGACACAGACAGACACACAGAAACATACAGACAGAGACACACACAGACAAACACAGGCACAGACACAAACAAGCACAGAAACACACCGACACACAAACAGAGACACACTCACAGAGGCACATACACAGAGACACACAGACACACACACACAGAGAAGCTAACACACACACAGAGACGCTATCAGACACATAGAGAGACACAGACACACACACTGAGACTCACACAGACACAAAGAAACATAAAGACAGAGATACACACAGACACACACACATACACACACAGAGACTCACACACATACACACACAGAGACTCACACACATACACACACAGAGACTCACACACACAGAAACATACAGACAGAGACACACACAGACACTGACACTGACACAGACACACACACAGAAACATACAGAGGTACACACATACACACAGAGACACACATAGGCAGACTCAGGCAGAGACACATACAGACGCAGGCACAGACACACCGACAAACACAGACACTCACAGAGGCACACACACAGAGGCACACGCACAGAGACACACACACAGAGAAACACACATATAGGCACACACACAGAGTCACACACACAGACACACACACAGAGAGACGCTAACACACACAGAGAGTCGCTAACACACACACACAGACGCTAACACATACACAGAGACGCTAACACACACACGCACAAAGACACAGACACACGCACAAAGACACACACACACTCAGAGACACACACAAAAATACACACACACGCACAGAAATACTCACACACAGAAACACGCACACACACAGAGAAACACACAGTGACACACACACACACAGACACACACACAGACACACTCGCATACACGCATAGACACATACACACACTTACATATATATACAGGCTGTTGCAAAAAATCACGGACAACGGTGAGGAAGTAAATTGAGATATGTTGATCATTTTTTAATAAGCTACCAATGTCTGGTAGTGTTCTCACACTAAGACTTCTTAATTATATCGCAAAATCAGTGTTAGTTCGAAGGATTTGAAGACTCATTATGAGAACATCTCACAGGTAAGGAAACTGTGATATAACCCTTATGCTATTAATTTGCATCACTGCGAAATCACTTGCATTCAGTAATAAGCTCTTGTGACGGATCTACAAGCTGCCTTACTATACAGGGTGTCTATCTAGCCGAATAGAAACAGCAAATGAAACAAAATACTGCCGTAACTACTAATGGAGGTATTTTGTAATATAACCAAAACAATTAAATCCTTCTCCTGAGAGTAAATAATAATAATAATAATAATAATAATAATAATAATAATAATATTAACAATAATAATAATAATGATAATCTTCTTCTTCTTCTGCTTCATGAAATTAGGCCTTTTGACCTATTTTCACATCAAGTGGGATTTAATGAATCCTCCCATCTAGTAAATGGGCGTCCAACATTTCTATGTCCTATTGGTTTGTACTTTAGTAACAGCTGAGGGATTCTATCTGTAGGCATTCTCTTGACATGTTTATACCAGTTGTTTCTCATGTTGTCAATTCTATTTGTTAAATTGAAAATATTTAAGTCCTTCCTAATATCCTCACTTCTTTTCTTGTCCAAAATTGTCACATCCGCTACTGAACGTAGGAACTTCATTTCTGCAGTTTCTATTTTCCTTCTGTCTGAACGGTTAATATAATAATATAATAATAATAATAATAATAATAATAATAATAATAATAATAATAATAATTACATTTATATACAGATTTTCAATGTTTACACAACTTTATGTGCCTAAAATTTTATTTTCCTTCTCCACTCGCATCTATCCACCCACTCCATGCCGCCGGTCCTCTTGTTCTCATTGCAGTTCTAATTTCTTGCATCCACTAGTTTCGATGTTTTTCCCTTCTTTCTTCTTCCAGCTAGATAGCATTCTAATGTTTTTTTGTTAATTTTCATCTTGCATTCGTTGTACATGCCATACCGATTTAATTGCTTATATCTTATATAATGTATATGTATATTTAATAGTCATTTTTCTCGTATGGCTATTTCTTATTTTTTATTTATTTATGCTGGCAGAATAAAAGCCATAAGGTCTTCTCTTCCACTCAACTGGCGAATATTAAAAATCATAAAATTAAAGTACATACTAAACAAAGGACAATGCGTATGTGTTCTAATATTAGCTAACACTAACAAAATATGGATTAAAATAAAGTAAATAAGCTTGATATTTGAATATTTATAGGTACATACAAAATGCTGAATATAGTTGTTATGCAGGTAGTATTTTCATTGTGTGGAAATTAAAATATCAGTTATAAAAATCATAAATTAAAATGTTATTAAACTATATACAAAACCGGAACGGATTAAAAATGTTAACTCAAGGATACGGATATGTAGAGAGCTAATATCCGCGCTACCATACACATCCGGGTTCAGTACTGTCAGTGGGTTAGTTAATGCTTTGGAAATTTTCCTACAAACTCATGTCTGTGTCAGAATATTGTGAACATCCAAGAGACCCTATTAAATTTCCTAACTTCCGGCCATAAAAATATATATTAATCATGCCTTTACGCCATGTTGCTAGATACAATGTAAACTTAATGGTTGTAGCCAACTTTTCAACTATGGCGAACATTACTGTGGATTTATGAATTAATTTTTCATCGTAGCATAAGGGAATGTTCGATGGCTGCCATCACTGTCTTCTTACTTTTAACATAATTTCACCCTGTATTGACTCAATAATTAGAAAATAATTATATACACATCATAACATCACAGCTGCGCTGTGTTCTCGGAGTAACGTTGTTACCTCGTACGCAGCGGGCTCGGGTTTGATCCCCGGTCGGAACAAGTTTCTTGGATGACTGGTTTTTCATCACAGTTTTCCTCGCCTGTAATACGAATGTCAGGACAATTTAAGGCCCAAATCGTCCCCGAGTAACGTCTGGTCATCTATTATTCGACCAAGTTAAATATGCAGGCGGAAAATATGCTATAAACATGCTTCCAACTCTATTTCTTTTTTTACTATGTTGTAACTTCCTGTCCTCTGTATTCTGTTGTTTGGCCGGGAGGGGAGCGCTGACAAATACGATTTTTTACAATAGATTATGAACAAATGAGTAATCCTACAAACATGTTACTACTGGGGAATGAACTGTCCATCATTTGCCTTCCGCATTCCACGTTGTCAATTCCCGTCCCCTGTGATCCGTTGTGAGGCTGGTAATACAGGGTTCTTCATTTATAACCTAACGGGCACACGGCGTTAGGCTATAAATAAAGAATCCTGTAGATGACAAATACTGTGATTTTAAATGAAACGAACACTTAAAGCAGTCGTCAAACAAATGACTATTTTGACAACCGTGTAATCATATTTTATATGTGATAAGGAATTTTCTCTTTCACAGAGAAATAGTTTATCTACTCCACAGTAAAGGTGTATATAATTGCCTAATGTTTCATTTCCTGTGCCTTTCTTCTTTCTTTCAGTTAAAATTGCCAAATCTAGTTCCATTGCATCTATTTCTTTAATTACGTCCTCCATTTTATTTCTGCAGCCTTGAATATTCCATGTACCAATTTTGGGTGTACAAGAGGAGCCGGACATCATAGACATCATAGAGAAGAAAAAATTGCAGTGGTATGGTCATGTCAAACGAATGCCAGAGCAAAGATTGCCAAAAATTGTTATGGAATGGATACCAATGGAAAGGAAGAAGAGAGGAAGACCGAAGAAAACTTGAATAGAAGGGGTACAAGCAGCTATGAATATCAGACGAATGGAGGAAGATCGATGGATGGATAGAGAGGAATGGCGTTTGGTTTCCGGAAGACGGCGGCAGCTGCCATGATACCGGATGATGATGATGATGATGATGACAGAGAAATAGTTTGGCGACACTAGAGTTAACATATTTCCCATTTAGCAATGCAGACTTAACCTTGGTGAGCAATATATAATGTTTTTTACCTTTAGTTGAATAAGAGAAAGGAAAAAAAATGAATTTATATAATAATTATTTTTAGATACCTCGTGCTGTTTACCCGGCGTTGGCTGAAAATCTACGAAGTCCGATGTACATCCTTAGACAAAAAAATGAGTAATCCGCATATTCTATCAACCGATCGGGGAACTTCGTGAGCGCTCGCAGAAGCCGTATTCACATCAACAAGTTTTCAGTAATTGTACTGGGTTGTTTGCTAGTTAACGCAATGCACACTTAAGCAACATGAAAAAGAGAGCTTGGCTTAGTGTGTTTCCGTGGTCGAGATGTGTAACAGACATCATCTGCGTTCGTAATCTCACGGGTTCTATTCCCGTTCTACGTTTTTAAACTGAATGTTAGAATAGCAATTCGCCTGTAATATATTTTCATATTTAATTATATATTTGAGTTTTATGACTTTAATGCACACACTAAACACACAAAAACATAAATTAAAACCATCTTCTAATAAATAAATGAGGAAAGAAAATAATAGCTTCTAAAATGAAAACTTTAACAAAAACGATTTCAATATAGGGTGTTATGAATCCTCAGCATCTATCTATTACCGCTCTCAATCTGCGGGGCATTAAGATTGGCTTGTGCCTACGTCCATGGTAAAACTCTATATGATCCATTACAAACGAACTTGTTAGAGGCTTTTGCGCTGACATCTGCGCATCACAGTCTATTGAATACAATACACTGAAATTACCTAGAACAAACCGTGAATGAGGTAAATTTATTTGTTACAATAACGACATTAACATTGATGTAATTCAAATGTCAAAACAAAATGTCCTATTTAATTCATAAACATTTTAATACAAATATCACGAGAAAAAACTGCATAATTGAGGACGTGAAACTATGACCTTCATTAAAAGCAATAGTAACTGCATGCTTTACCACTGACCGAACAGGACATGTAGGAGTGTCTTCAGTTGATGCCACATAACACAGTAACTCAGGTATTGCACAAATATGACTAGTTTTCTAGTTTGAACACGGCGCTCTGCCGAGTAGGACTTAGAAGAAACGTACGTTCAAGAGATTTTTTTTTGTCTAAAGGTGTACTCGTACTTGGCATAAATGAACTGAAAGACTAAACTCGTTATTTTGAGTTATCCGTAAAAAATACCCGCTGTGCGCTGCTATGCTTTCCCGGAAATCGACTTATTCCGATCTTCTTAGCACCAATAAAAGACAAAAATTGTTATTGTGAGTTATCCGTAAATGATAAACATATGCTGTCGCGGAATTTTTTGTAGAATGTTTTGAGATATTCAATTCTGTGTACATTAATTTTGTTTATTTGTTATGGTTTAGGCAGCGTAAGCCATTTCAGCTTACAAAAGCGTCTTTTCTCACGTTTATTCACTTTAGAAGGTGATTTTTAAGGGTGGAGGGCTTGAGAATTAAGACTTTCTTATAACCTATAATCTTTCCGGGAAAATCCTGAATATTTTGCAAAAAGCCCAATGACAATAGGATGAATGGTAAGGTAGCGCATGTTTGCCCGGGAATCTACTTATCCCAATATCCTTGGCATCAATGAAAGACAAAAATGGCTATTGTATGTTATCTGTAAAAAATAAACATATGCTGTCGCAGACTTTTTTATAGGTTTTTTTTTGTGATATAAAAATCTGTGTACATTCATTTTGTGTATTTGTTATGGTTTAGGCGGAGTAAGCCATTTAAGGGTAAAAAGGGGACTTTTCACGTTTTTCACTACAAAGGGTGTTTTTATGGGTGTTATGAGATGAGGGTCTCAACTCTCTCACAGCCTATGTTCATCCCGGGAATCTCCTGAACATTTTGCAAAAACCCCATCACAATCGGATCAACGGTAAGGCCGCGCATAAATTACGAACAATCAAACAAACATTAATTTTTATATATTAGATTACCCTATGAAATATTTACATAAATATGTAATATCTAAATTATAACGAGACGTTAAGATTGTTTAATGTATTTGTTAATTTATTCTAATGGGAACACACAAATTATATCATATTTCCAAACGATTACAAGTTCTCAAAATGAAATTAAGAATAGTGAAAAAATTATTTAGCATAAATATCATACACAAGTACGGTATGTCCCATCGTATTAAGCATAGGCCGAATCCTAAAGTCTACCATAGCACAAAATACAGTAAATCACTATATACAGTATTTGTCGATATTTTCAGAAGTTTGTTTTTGTTGGTGGGGGGGGATTTTTTTTATGCTCTGAAAACGATCACTCGACATCACTTAACATCATTTGTGAATACTTAAGCAGATAGATGTGTGCGTTCTATTAAGTATTTACTATTCCATTCCTTAGTATTTCTACCCTAGGGCTGGTCTATCACTGCAATCATAGCATTTCCATGATATGCTTTGCAGTTTTACTAAGGAATTATAGGTATGGTAGCTTCCCGTTTCTATCCACACCGGTGGAGGATGATGATGATGATAATGATTAAGATGATGCTGATGGCCGGATGATTTTCGGGGACCGTTGGGGCCCTAAGCGTCGTAACATTTGTCTTACAGGTGAGGAAAAAACGCGAAAAAACCTCACCCAGGAGCCTGTCCCGAACGGGAATCGAACCCGAGCCAGCTGCGTGACAAGACAGCACGCTACCTGGAGACCACAGCGGTGGACTCTATCTACTATAATAAGTAAAAATGTAATTATGTTTAAAATATGTAGTAATGGCCGAAATATGTGAAAACATGGCCACATCTACCCGATTTTTGGCGGGACCCTGCACGTGGTTTACAAAACAAAGCAGCGTTGTCAAGTCAGTACGGTCTTGTGTGGTGGACGATTCAGTTAGTGTATTATTACAGTGTGATGTTATCTGCGAATTTAGGCGTCATAATGCCGCGGATGTCTCGGAAGACTATCAATTCGTAAACCAGAGAAACAATTACGTATTCTTAACGATAGAGATTATTTCGAAAAGAATGTGAGGACCCTGGTAGTAGTACAAGTGTGGACTCGGCAATAGCGCAATATCCTCTGTAAATGTTACGTGTGTCTGTTGTCCTGTAACCTTTACTACAACCACTGTTAGCGAAGCAACTAGTCAGATGATCTGAAGCCGTCGTATGATTCGCTACCGGTTTTTACACCGACTCTAATCTAGTAGCCTAATTCGTTAATATTTTAATTTCTCAGACTGATACATACCGAAAAATATGTAATTACATAGAAATCCGGACTCTTAGAGATTAATAATTCGGGGAAGCTCTCCATGACCCTGTGAAATCAAAAAAGTGTGATTCAGATTTACAAATCCTCTCCGGACAGGTCCTGTCCCATAACGTCCGGTTGGTGTGAGGCACATAGGTGTACCTATTAGGGAGAGGTTAAACTCACGTAAAAAGAAGAAGTCAAGACAGGCAGAGAGGGAGGAGGAGAGAAGAGAGAGAGGAGAGAGAGCGAGAGAGAGAGAGAGAGAGAGGGAAGGAGGGAGAGAGAGGAGGGAAAAGAGAGAAGGAGAGAGGAAGAGAGAGAGAGAGAGAGAGAGAGAGAGAGAGAGAGAGAGAAGGAGAGAGGAAAAAGGAGGAAGAGAGAGAATGAGAGAGAGAGAAGAAGATAGAGGAGTGAAGGGGAGAGAGAGAGATCATATAGCTGCATAAGTAAAAATGACATATAGCCTGATTATACATTCAATGACTTTAAATTTGTATAAAAGATATCCAGTTATAATAGGTGTTGCTAAAACGCAGTTCCAAATATGGTGACATTCATGGTTGATGATAATCGCTGAAAGGGAATCAAGCTCATTCGTTTCAAAGATTATCAGACTTAATTATAATCGCTGTGAGTAAACCATAGCTACAGAAAAACTGGTCTTTCTTCATCACAGAACCATGAGAATAAAAAGTTTTCTGAATTTATTCCGACAATATAATTATTTGCTGTCGGGAAACAATGGTCTTTGTTTGCACAGAGAATTGCTGTGTTTTGTCACATTGTTTTTAAAGGACGTGTTCCTTATTAAAATATTAATTTTTTTATTATGAAATTCATCTTTGGGACGCAAGAAGGGTCACCGATGTATTATAATGTGTTTGTTTCCCAAGGATAAGGTTGCATATTGATTCAAGAAGTGTGTAATTCGGTACGATTTTCTATTTATGAATCAAATACCAATGTTCAAAATAATGAAAAATTATTTGCATAAATATTTTACTCATTTTAATATAATGCTAATATATTTTAATTGCCTCTGACAAATCTTATATATAAAAATGAATGTTTGTTTGTTTGTTTATTTGTTTGTTCGTACTTTATGCGCGGCAATACCGTATATCTGATTGTGAATGGCTTTTTGCAAAATGTTCAGGAGATTCCCGGCATGGACATAGGCTATAAGAGAGTTGTGATACTCAACTCCTACAACCTTAAAAATCGCCCTTTGTAGTGGAAAACGTAAAAAAGTAGTTCTTTGGACGCTTAAATGGCTTACGCTGCCTAAACCACAACAAATACACAACATTAATGTACACAGAATTTAATATGTCAAAAAGCTCTACAGAAAAGTCAGCGTCAGAATATGTTTATATCTTACGGATAACTCACAATAACCATTTTTGTCTTTCATTGATGCGAAGAAGATCGAGTGAAGTATGTAGATTCCTGTGCACGCATAGCAACACATTGTGGGTATACTTTTACGGATAACTCACATTAACGAATTTTTTCTTTTAGCTCATTTACGACAAGAAGTTCGAGATAAGTAGATTCCCGGGCAACACCGGGTAATCAGCATGGGAAGTCTTAAAATAATTACGATATATATTTATAATTATTTTTCATTTTATTTATTCAACTAATCATAAGAAGTACATTAATTTGTGTCTTTCAGTTCATTTATGCCAAGAAGATCGGGATGAGTAGATTCCGGGTAAACAGCACGGGGTATCTAAAAATAATTACGATATAAAATTGTCTTCCTACTCATTAAATTAAAGATAAAACACATTATTTTTTCGTATTTCAGCTCATTTATATCAAGAAGATCGGGATATGTGGATTACCGGGCAACGCCGGGTAATCACTACGGGGTATCTAAAAAAATATAAATTTATAATTATTTTCCTCTTCGCTTATTCAACTAAACATAAAATCACATTAATTTTCATTTATTTAGGCGTAGCAGAGCATGCCGGGTATTAGCTAGTACTTTATAAAATAAATGCTGCTATAAGGAGGAGTATGACATTTCTATTACATTTTTAAGAGACGTTTGGTTAGTATTTTGCTTGTTAAATAATGAATTTAGTTATCTGTGTTACAATACGATATTATTAATATCGTCCATCCATCCATAGTAATTCTGCCCGAGGGCAGGTCTTTCACTGCAATCATAGCATTTTCATGCTATGCTTGCAGCTTTACTAGGGAATTCTAGGTGTGGTAGCCTCCCGTTGCTTTCCACACCGGTGAAGGATGATGATGATAATGATAAGGATGATTATGGTGGCCATATGATTTCGGGGACCGTTTGGGCCTTAAATTTTCCTGACATTTGTCTTACAGGTGAGGAAAACCCCCGATAAAAACCTCACCCAGAAAAACTGCCCCGACCGGGGATCGAACCCGGGCCCGCTGCGTGACAAGGCAGCACTCTACCTCGAGACCACAGCGGTGGATTTATTAATATGTAACTCTAGAAATTAAGCAAACTGTGAATCAATGTAAATAATTGTATTGTAACTAAAACCCTACCATACCGGAAGGTAAAACAGGGTACGCATTATTTGGAGAATCAGGTATAATATAATAATAGCTATATTTTACCAGGCAGAGTTAAGGCCTTAAAGCCTTTCTCGCCGCTCAACCAGGTAGGAAAAAAATATATTCTTACATCAAAATTTCAATGAACATAAATTGTTACACGAAATATCTATAATGCAATTATTAATAGGCCCATCTTTTTTGTATTTTTTAAAACCTGGTTGAGTTGCTGACAAGGCCTTAACTCTGCCAGCTAATATAAAACTCTTATTATCGTCGTCATTATTGTTATTATTACTATTAATATTACTATTATTATTATTATTATTATTATTATTAATCATAATAATACTAGGAGAAGATTTAGGGACAATTAAACACACTGAAGAATATAATTATCTGGGAATTAAAATTACTAAAGACGGAGAACAAGAAACAGAGATAAGAAACAGGATCAATATAGGAAAGTATGCTGTATCTGCCCTAAATGGAATAGTATGGGACAAACATATCTTCAAAGAAACAAAAAAAAACTATTTTTAATGCAATAATCAGAAG
Source organism: Diploptera punctata (assembly GCA_030220185.1). Taxonomy (NCBI): domain Eukaryota; kingdom Metazoa; phylum Arthropoda; class Insecta; order Blattodea; family Blaberidae; genus Diploptera; species Diploptera punctata. Next base: position 3,104,217 of record JASPKZ010002687.1, on the reverse strand, counting down.
CATTATTACCTATGGAGCTGATGTGTGGGCTTTAAATGCACAAATGAAAAAAAAAGAATTACTCGCCACTGAAACGGACTACTGGAGACGTGCTGCAAGAATATGCAGGAAGGATGAAATCAGAAATTCATATATAAAAGAAAAAATGCAGGTACAATATTCAATATTAGATTTTATAAAGAAGAAACAATTAAATTGGTATGGACACATTAGAAGAATGGAAGAAGGAAGACTACCTAAGATAATCATGGATTGGGAACCACAGGGAAGGAAAAAGAAGGGTAGACCAACTATTACGTGGATTCAGGGAATCAATGAAGCTAAGAGGGAATGGGAAATAGAAGAAGATATATGGATGAACAGAGAGAAATGGAAAAATGTGTTGAAACAAATGTGTAGTTAACTGTGAACATGGGTACCGGAAAAATGTATATTCATTGTAAAAGCCGGAATAATAAAAAAATTAATTATTATTATTATCATTATTATTAAAAATGGAAATGTTCAAAATTTGACAATTTTATCCCTAATTGTAACACACATCACACTAAAATAACTGTATTTTTTAAAATTAATTAAATTCATGTTTCTTAAAGTAAACTAAATTCTATGACGCACCAAACGTAGAATGGCCTTTTCCTACATGTCGGATGCTGGCCACACATCCACTTTTATAAAGAGGTGGACGATCATCCAGCCTGTATAGAGTTATGTTGGGTACCTCAGCCGTCATAACTGGTTTTCTCAACTTTGACCTGTTGCTTATTTTAACTACCCAATTTCCACATGACACTATGTGAGAACTGATCCCATACTGAAAGTATCTCCCCTCGTGTGGGCGCGAACCTGTGTAACCTATATACCGTAGCCCTCAGCTATGATATTGACGCCTTAGGCAGATCGGCTACGGGACGGAGAAAATAATATTTCTGGAATTGATAAATACGTATTACCCGACAAAAGATTTAGAACAAAACATACACTGAATCTCTAGAGAAAAAACTCCACATACCTAATTACATAACTAACTCACTGGGACTATCACTTAGGTTCATGGCTGCGCGGACATAAGCTCTCCCTGCATCTCTATCTTAAGCTAATATTTTCCAATCTTCTCGTGTATAATCTACTTCCCTCTAATCACGGTTAATGTCCATTCTTGGCCTAATTATAGGACGCTTTTCTCTCTGGTTTGACTACAGTAAGTTTCCATTGCCCATTAACCTTCCGTCGGGCTCAATATTCTGACCTTCGAGTTCGGGCGCAATGTGCCTGATCAGCGCACGCTTAAAAACTTTATTTAACACACTGTTTGCCAATCTGGACAACGGGAAGTCGAAGAAATGTTATTGTTAGTGATGTCCAAAGGATCATCATTATCATCATCATGATCCATGCAAGTATTAGGTTATGTGGCCTGTTACGGTCTCAAAGAGAAATTTTCCATCCAGCGCTTTTTTGGACGTCCCAGCGATCTTCTGCCTAGTGGGCAGTAGCGAAGTATGGCTTTTGGAATTCTATGAGACGGCATTCGTTGAAGATGGGCTTTCCACTTGTTCTGGTAGTTTTGTAGCCTATATGGTGAAGAATGGGTTCTACATCCAAATCTTCCATAATTTCCTCATTTCTTTTATAGTCCCACTTTGTGCAGCCTGCTGTTCGGCGCATAAATCACATCTCATTTGGTGTTATTCGGCTTTCATCTCTTCTTCGTATTGTCCATGCTTCACTACATATCTTAATACTGTTCTTGCGAGAACCTTATAAAGACGTAATCTTGTGTTCTTCTGTACTAAGATGGTTTCATTATACTGTTAATTATCCCCGTTGTTTTTGTATGTCCAAAGGATAAAACATTCGAAATTTGCTGCTAGAAAACGTTTTATTCGACATAATATTGCTTAAACAAATTTGAGACGAGCCTTCATACAACATGATATAAAAGTAAGAACAAGTTAGGTTCGGTTCAAATATACTTGAAAATAGTTCACATTATTCAAGAATATAATATTATTTAGAATAAATAATTTAAATAAATAATTTTTTTTTGCAAATATTTTCAAAATAAACGTCTTCAATAATGTAACGACTTCGGGTTCAAAGAGCATCTCTGAACAAAATATTTACAAATCGTCGTGGTAACGGTCGAGAGCAAACTGAGTGTGGTGCCTGTTTACAGCAGGTAATAAATAATAGTTTTAAAAAACTAAAACAACACGCTTTATTAGAAAACCGAACTAAAAAATGAAAATAATTTAATTTCCAAGACGCTTGTGATAAAATTAAAGTGGTTAACAAAAAAATCATCTCCAACACATCTAGAATAAAACTAGAGTTATCTACAAAAAGAAAATCATTTTACCATCAAAAGCGTGGGGTGCTCTATATAAATTAATATATTTGATAATAAACAGATATTGGTAAAAGTAAAGTCTCTAAGAAGAAAATGTAAAAATCATAAAAAGCTCCCCACGCTTTTGTTGGTAAAATTTTCCTTTTGTTGGTAACTCTAGTTTTATTCTATATGCGTTGGAGATGATTTTTTTTGTTGACCACTTTCATTTTATCCCAAGCGTGTTGGAAATTAAAATTATTTTTCAATTTTTAGTTCGGTTTTCTAATAAAGAGTGTTGTTCTAGTTTTTAAAAAATATTATTTATTTTTTATTTTTTAGTTTTAATATGTTACAGAATAAGATAACAATGTAAATATCTTTAAATTCGATACTATTGTAGCATGAGCTAAAAGTAATACTCTTCTAAAAAAAATCTTCCCAGCCGGATTTGAACCAGCGACCTATGCATTATTGAAATTATATACCACTAAAGTTCATCGTTCTACCAACTGAGCTCTTACAGCGATTGACTAAAAATATGACAAGTCCGCAACCTATTTTACCAGTTTTCATTTCTTTATTTTCTGATGATTCTGGCCAGGATTTTAGAAACAAAATATGAAATTATTGTATTGTCACGGGTCCTTTACAAGTATACAAAGTTTCAAGTGTATCCAATGTTTCTAAGTGGGTGAAAATCGTTTTCAAAGATTCCGTTACATAGATACAAAGACACGTTTTTGATTTTCTGACGATTCTTGGCAGGATTGTAGAATCAAATATGAAAATATTGTATTGTCATGGGTGCTTTAAAAGTTTACAAAGTTTCAAGTCAATCCAATGATTTTAAGTGGGTGAAAATCGCGTTGAAAAATTCCGTTACAGAGATAGATACAGGTCAAGATAATATAAAGCGTGTAAAAAGAAACAGCTCCTCGGATGCCCAGTCGTCAACGCCGTCTGATGACAGTGGAATGGGACAAAATTGACAACCCCTGCCTCTCAGATCAGATGCGCCCGACGGAAGGTTAATGCCACATGTCCTGCCCATCGCAGCTTACGAGACTTAACTGCTCTTAAATATCTGGTTTTCTTTTAAGATCATGTAGCTCATTGTTATTTAGTCTTCTCGATTCGCCTCTATATTCATCTCCCTTTGGTCCAAAAATGTTCCTAAGAAAAAACGCCACACAAATCAATTAATCCGAAAGTTAATCTCGCTTCGCTAATAAATAAAACTTTAATAAGAAACAATGTAATTTCCCGTGTGTGTTCTTTCATGCATTTAACTCAAAAAATTATTAGAACGTATTTCAGTTAGGATTAATGGTGCGTAAAAGATATTCTGGTCTAAGAGCAAGACTGCGCATGAAAATATATTAATTCCTTCAGGTCGTCTTGCATGACTTACAACACAAACTCACATGCATTAGACCTATATCTCATATTTCAAAGTATGGATCTATATTTCCCTCATTGCTTCTAGTTTTCCCACACCAATAAAAATATTTCCCATTTTATATAATTAGGTCTATGCACTCCATGATATCTACACGGGCGACTCCTCAACAGTGATCATGATTAATTAGAACCAGTTAGCACAATATAATGTATTCCCTTTGTCTACGTTGAAATATCTCCGTTAATTTCTAGATATACAGAGTGTTCAGAAATTCATATTTCAAACTTTTAGTGTCTCATATCTTGATAATTATTTTTGAGCAAAATCTTTACGATCTATTATTACGATCATTTGTGAACAATATTTTTAATATCTGAAAAATAAAGTTGAAATGACAAAATTTACTTTTGCCCTTTCTCACTGCTTGTACTCTATTATTTTTATGTTTATTCATTTATTTTTTTTATTCAATTTCCTTCCTAGAAACGCCTGATAAGATGGTGTTTCATTTCACACATATACAGTAGGCACCAATTTTTCTCTATTTATTTAAATTTACACTATGAAAATTATTTTTTCTCGTTTTTGTATGTATCTTGGACATATTATATTTAATTCGTTAAATCTAGACTAAATCATAATACATTATAAATAATAATTGTATTGTATTTATAATATGTAATCGTTTATGTTTATTGTAATTTAGATGTAAGACTGTTTTTTTGTACTTTTTAAAACCTGGTTGAGCAGCAGACAAGGCCTTAAGGCCTTAACTCTTTCAAGTAAAATAAAGCTATTATTATTATAAGTATTATTTTTATTATTATTATTATTAACATTTGTTATACAATTTTTGCACTTACTTGCATTATCTTCAGAATTTATATCGAAGCCTTCGTAAATGTCCGAGTTTTTATTTCGCCCCATATTATCTTCAACTTTTTTTCTCTTTTCGTTTACACTGTTTTCCTTTTGTTAACTTTCTGTTATTCTCACACATAGACACAAGGACAAGACACACACCCAGACCCAAGGAGGAGATTAAAAATCCCCCTATCCAGCCGGGAATCGAACCCGGGTCGCCGGAGTGGAATGTAGGGACTCTACCGACTACGCCACGGCGACGGACAACTTGAAGATCATAAACGACGTGAACGCACTGACAATTACGAATAAACTGTTTGCTGAGTTGTTTACATAATTGAGGATTTGTTAGCACTGTTCGGAAAAAAGGGAAAACATAGCTTGTTGGCTAACTCAGCAACCCCAATCATTCTCAGAATTAGGAAGAGAAAGGTAGAGATAAGTACAATAATATTAACTTAATACTATTTAGTATTCCAGCATTACCATTTATGTAAACAACGAGAGAAAAACTTATTTTTATTCAGTCTGATTTATATTTTTTTGGTGAAATTGTTTCGATGAATAATTAATCACAATTTTTAATTAAAAAAATATCGCTCACAGGATAATAATTGTTTTGGAAAAACTACACTTAAACTAGCGTGAAATGTTTTCAAAGTCCCATAGAACAACAGTGCGCATGCACCAGAGTTCATAGAGCCAGCGATAACCCACAATCGAACCACAACGATTATCATCCTCGATTACTATCCGTCGCTATGAAATTTAAATGACCAATATTTGCAATGAATCCCCAAATCTACGTTAAAAAATATATTAATAATATTAAAATTACCAAACGTTTATTAAAAATTGGTACACATACTAATTTATCACTCCCTAATGCTGATCCAACCAGCGATATCCCAAAGCAGCGATACAAAAATCATAGACCAAGTAATATACTCTGTGGAGAAAATAGCAGTTAGCATCACAATTTTGCCAAACAGTGTCATAATATTGTGATTTGCATATTTAAATAAATACTTCAGAATTGTCTAATAATATTATAAAATTTTTTTCAAACGTTTAAAATAGTAAATAACGCTAGTAAATACAAAAGAAGAGCTATAGTTTACAACAATATAACTAAACAGTAAAGCGCTAGTAGATGTGCAGTTGAGCCAAAATAATGATTATACCATGGTTTCTTGAGGAAAAAATATAGTAGGCCTATCGATTTCAAATCCAATTAGAAATAGGCGACGTATAATCGACGAAATCTATATACATAAAAATGAGTGTGAGTCTGTCTATCATTTATAGACTTAAAAACTTACTTGGCCGATTTTAATAATAATAATAATAATAATAATAATAATAATAATAATAATAATAATAATAATGATAATAAATAATAATAATAATAATAATAATAATAATAATAATAATAATAATACTTTATTTATTCTGGCAGAGTTAAGGCCATAAGGCCCTCTCTTCCACTCAACCAGTACAAATACAAATAAATATTCGACAAATATAGATATAACACTATACTAATTATAAACAGTTAAAGATACAATAAATGTAACAATGTAAATGTCATGTACAAACAACATTTTATAGGGTAGTAATAACAATAATGATACGATAATAATAATAATAATAATAATAATAATAATAATAATAATAATAATAATAATAATAATAATAATAATAATAATATAATATGATACATTATACGGGAAAACACCAATTAATATATATATCTTACACTGGATAATAATGAAGTCGAGTTCAGAGCAAATATAAATTTAGATTTCTTTTAAAAGATGCCAATGTCCGGCAGCCACTTATTTCTTGTGGTAGGGAATTCCAGTTGCGAGAAGTGGAGATGGTATATGACATGGAGTGATGTGATGTCCTATGTTGCGATTTTAATGGGGGTTGTCACCATCATCTAGAGAATTTCATTAACGTAGCCTATGTACCTTATTACCGTACGATACTGAGGGGCCGGTTCTAAACAAAAAGTGTATCGATGCATTAAAAAAGTCGCTTTTTGGACGCTTAAATGGCTTACGCTACCTAAACCATACCAAATACACCAAATTAATGTACTTCAGTAGTAATTCTCGGGGCACGCCGTAGCGTAGTGGTTAAGGCACTGAGCTACAAGCCGGAGGGTCGAGGGTTCAAGTCCCGTTGGGGTCAGGAATTTTAAACTGACCCAAACCCTCTGGCGGCACTATGGCCCTGGGGTCGACTCAGCCTCTAACGGAAATCAGTACCAGACGCTTCTTCTGGGGGTAAAGGCGGCTGTCACGCAGGGCTGACAACCCGGCTGACATACAGTGCCGATTGTCTAGAAAAAGTGGGAGCCCTAACCTCCTACTACCCCAAGGGCCTCCGGGTCTGTTGTGGGACCACTTTACTTTTTAGTAGTAATTCTCTTCATGCCCAATGTTGTAGTAACATTTTGAAGAAGGATTGGTGTCCCAAAAATAATTACTGGTTCAGGATGGGTTTAATTTTCGTTAGAGCGTGATTCTCTTCTTAGGGTTGGAAGTTGGTACACTGGATAGGGAAACACTTCAAAATTACTAAAAAATATTTCTTGTAGAAATAATTGCAAATTTATTCACTTCCTAATTTCCCAGCAGATCAAGTAAATGTAGGTGGTATTATTCTTCACCGTCAATTAAAATTAAATTATTTTCCTTTCTTAAATCAATTATTCTTCTTGTACGGTATTAAATATTACATTTTATCAGGAGAGCTCTATTGCTTCTATCTTTGTTGAAAGTTGTATGCAGAATGACTAGTGTAATTATTTTATAATTTTAAGACCATTCTTACATCATATGATGGTAATTTTAAATTCTTTTGGTTAATAGTTCTTTAAAAATAAGGTTTAATTTGATTTGTTAAAGAAGAAAGTTAATTGTTTTAATATCCAATCAGAGTTTAGTTTACTTTCATTTAAGAATATGAAGTTAAGCAGGTGTTCATGTTACAGTTATAACAGAAGGATTTATAATTTTGACAACAATGACTTAAAACAATTTTTTAAAAGCTTTATTTTTAAAAACCGTTCTGTAGTAAAATTTCTTTACTTGTTACTAAGACATTTTTATTCAACAAATGACCAACAAAGAATTATTTAGATGTTTTCCTTTAAGTTATATTTAAATATTAAAAGAATTTTAAAATACAAAATTATTAACTTTAACTTTCATATTTATTATAATATTAAAATTCTGCTTTAATACACAGAATTAAATATATCAAAAAATTCTAAAAAAAATACCTCTGCAGAATGTGCCTATATGTTATGAATAACTTACAATAACCATTTTTAATTTCAGCTCATTAATACCAAGAAATTGGTGATAATTATATTCCCGGGCAAAGCCGTGTAATCAGCACGGTCTCTAAAATAATTACGAAATAACTGTATTATTATTTTACATTTTACTTGCTGCATTCAAATAAACACAAACACATTTCATTTATTTAGCCGTAGCAGCACAATCCCGATTATCAGTTAGTAAACAATATAAAATAATCTGCTTTTTAATGTAGTAGGAAAGACAATATCAGTTTATATTGGTGAATTTCTTAAGACAGCACATAGAAGTATTCGACGAGAGAGTAAGAAAGTATGAAATATTTGCTAATGTGGACAAGCCCAGACATAGAATGGTTATATAAACAAAACTAATTTTCTATCAACAAATGATGTAGTACTTATTGAAAAATAATACGAGACAAGATTGCGGAGGGTGTACATGCAGTGCCTGCTTGTGTCCACTTTCATTCAACTTTATTGCGCCATGTAGATTAATATCACCCTGTTCTGGTCTCAATTGCTCAATACAGCGATCCGGTCACGCCGGCCGCCAATGTTGCCAACACAGCGGATGCTTTAACAAACGTTACAAATCAAAAACAACTGAGCAAGAGAATGTCTTTTTTAAAATCTGTGTCATTCAACCTTTGCGAGCTTAGGAATGCCCGTGTATACGGTCTCAGAACAATTCAGAGTATATCATGTGTCATGTTTTACACATCAGGAATTTTCATCATATCTAATTGTCAACAAATGATTGCTTACTCAATAACGCAGGCCTAAATAGGACTATTTAGTATTCACTAGCAACTTATATTGTGGAATGTTGTTGTAATTATATTTATTATTGCTGAATTCAAATACCTAGGAACAATAATTACAAATAGGACTGAGATGAACAAAGAATTTGAATATTGACTCAATTCTAGAAATAAAGGCCATTACGCATCACGGGGAATCTTCTCGACCCAAATTCCGTAAAAAAAAAGCTAAACTGAAAATCTAATACGGTTATTCTGCTAGTTGTATTATAGGCTATAAAAGCGAAACATCTATATAATAGGGATGCCAAAATTTCCTATTTTGAGTTCCATCTATAGTAATGCTGCCCGAGGGCAGGTCCTTCACTGCAATCATAGCATTTTCATGCTATGCTTGCAGCTTTACTAGGGAATTGTAGGTGTGGTAGCTTCCCGTTGCTTTCCACACCGGTGATGATGATGATGATAATCATAAGGATGATGAAGATGATTATGATAAGGATGATGATGATTACCATATTATTTCGGGGACCGTTTGGGCCTTAAAGTTTTCCTGACATTTGTCTTATAGGTGAGGAAAAACCCCGATAAAAACCTCACCCAGAAAAACTGCCCCGACCTCGGATCGAACCCGGGCCCGCTGCGTTACAAGGCAGCACGCTACCTCGAGACCATAGCGGTGGACAATTTTGAGTTATTGGCACTAAATGAAAGACAAAACTCGGTTCTATATTCTGGAAGAATGTCACAAACGCTTGTATACAGTAAATTAGTATAGTAATTTGATATTTATGACAGATAGTAGTAAAATTCTATTGATTTCAAACTTTTAAATACATCTCCTGAAAAACTGTTCTTTTTTTTTATTATGTCACTCTTCTCGTAAATGACTTCTCAAGGAACGCAATAAAAGTTAAAATATCACGCAGAAATCAGGTCCATTCTGTGCCACCGGATTCAAATAAGTTGTTAAAAGAAGAGTGGGCAACACCATTTTGTGTACTGTATATTTTGTATAAAATTCGATTAAATCTGTCCTCTTACTTAACTGAAAATACGCTACGCCTTTTTAATACAAGTATGAATTGAATAAATTCGATGAAGATGGTATTGGCGTGTCAAGATGGTGGCATCTGATAGAATTCGTAAAAAGATCTTCGAACGGAGAATAGGTGGTAAAAGCAGGAAGGGAAGACTTAAAGTAGGTTGGATGGATGGCGTGAGAAGAATTATGATTGACCTGGGACTTGCAGATGAGGATGTTCCGGACCGGTACAAATGGAAATGTCGAATTTCTTTAGGGTAACAGAAAACCATAGTATTGTAGATAAATTACGAAGTAAACAAAATGTATTTTTTGCGTATATTAGAGAATACAAGATAATTATATTTATGCTAAGTCAATAAGACTGGTGAACTATATTAAATTTCTATCTGGAGTCAATTCCATATGACTATTTAACTCATGCCCCAAATGGGAGTCAATGACCAATCACATTTCAATGATCGTTTATTTACAACCAATCACACTCGTTTTTCATCTTGATTTTATCACTTTAATATTACCACTTTAAAATCAAGCTCCTCCTTTTTAACATTCCGAATAGTCATAGCATTATTTTGCAGTGACTGCATGTGGCTACCAGATTGTATATGTAGTGCACGAATGTAAACAGATAGTGCTTCCGGGATATAATATAAATATATTTGTACCGACTCATTATACCACAAAAAATGAAACCACTCTTTGATCTTCCTTAAACGTATCATTTCCCAGGTATTTACGTTCGAGAAAAATATAATTAACATATTTACATCATAGGACATCAGAATGGAGGAAAACACAACGAGGATATATACCCATCAACAGGAACCTTAAACTCGATGCTATTCTTTTTGCAGACGATTTAGCTCTTCTGGCACTTTCGGAAAATGATCTGCAATGATCAATTTATAATTTACAAAAAATAGCTGCCAAATTTAATATGGAAATATCAATTAACAAAACTAAAATTATGGCATTTCATGGGAAGGACCCTATACAAAGTAAAATCTGTCTCCAGAATAAAATTTTAGAGAGATCTAATCAATTTAAATATCTTGGATATTATCTCTCTATCTGGGATGAAAAGGATATCCCTGAAAAAGTTACTAGTTATAATAAAAGTTTAGGAATTATTAATCAAGTTATGAACCATCCCTTGTACAAAAAAAAAACACCAGATTACGTTTATATAACACTTTGGCTAGACCAGTGTTGACCTATGGTAGTGAAGCATGGACACTAAAAAACAACATGAAAGCAGAATAACGGCTTGTGAAATGAGATTCATGCGCAGAACAGCGAGTTACACCAGATGGGATCGGAAAAGGAACACCGATATCTTAAAAGAATTGAAGACTACGCCAATTTTGGAATATATTAAACAGTACCAACTAAATTGGAAACACCATCTTGAAAGAATGAGTTCAAATCGGATCCCCAAAGCTGTTTATAATTATATACCAAGAGGACGAAGATCACTGGGCCGTCCTATGAAACGCTGGAGGGAAAATTTTCTATAGGATCGTAACAGGCCTTGGCCTAATACTTGGAAGGAAGAAGAAGAAGAAAGACATCAGAAATTAATTAATAACCGACAATGTTGGTTATAAATGTCTCTACTAGGGTGCATTCTTACAATATTGCGATCCTTTTGCAATAAATAATATGATCTGATTGCAGTGATGAACAAATGAAGCATAACAATCGTTTCTCAATTGTTTTCAAACATCGCTGTTTACATTATATATATATATATATTATATATAGTTATATTTAAATAATGATTTGTGAGTAAACAGTTTAATTTTATTCGCGTAACAAGTCCTAACAAATGCCACCCTTGATTTCCAAATTCTCTATATAAATTCACTCGTCACTTCGTGACATCTTGAATTTATCGATAATTTTAAATCACTCGTGACATTACTTATGATAAACTCAATTATCCGAATACTTTTTTTTGTCATTGTATGAAAAACATCGCACTGAAATTGTTGTTTCCAACTGACAGCTGAGGCAATAAAAGACGATAAGCGTTATTGAGCCTACAGAAAAGAGAATTGTGGCGGAATTACAAAATTAATGCAGATTACTTTCTTTTAAAAGTTCAACCTATTTTTACTGTATTTAACGACGGTCATTAACAGCTAAGGTCTCGTAAAATCTGGGTTTGAAATATCCTACGATTTTTTCTCGGATGCTTCTACTTTCAGGCTTGAGGTTCTTTTCGTGCTGTAAAATTTACGACACAAGACGAACCGATTTAGTTCTCTTCCGAAGGAACCCATACTCACAATTGTTACGCACTTAAATATCCATCGACATCGGTCGGGTTTAAACTCGCGAAACTCGAATCCACAAGCGAGCATGATGACCATTAATCTATAGGGACCGCTTTATTCTAGAAGTAATACGATATATTTGATGATTTGCATTCAATACCTTCCCTTTTTAAATGTGTCATCTAAGGAGTAACCTATTTAAAAAATCCGTGGGTATTGAATAACATTTCCTAAGTAGGAGAAGGACAATGAACAGTAATTTTCGTATACAATTTCATAATACAGGGAAATTTATATCTTGATAATCTCTTAGAAAAGAATCTTGGCGAGAGAAATGGATGGATAACGGAGAAGTATGAGAATATCCAGGCTACAACATATTCGAAATACATATATCAGACAAGAAATGGATGCACAAGAAACTGTTATCGATAGGATAACAAAGAGAGCTTTACAGTGGTATGGACATGTACAACGGGTGTCGGAAGACCAGTGACCTAAACAGGTGTTGGATTGGATGGTACCAGGCAGAAGGAAGAAGGGGAGAAGTAGAAGAACATGGTATGAGGGAATATATGATGCCATGATGAAGAGGGGTAAGGAAGATGGACAATGGGAAGTTAGGAATCTCTGGAAAGCAGGAATCAAGGGCAAACTCCTGTAAAGTGGAAAGCCTGTATTCATCATCATCATAGTACATTCACGAATTTAGGCCATTTGTTGACCTGTTTCGGCCTCAAGAGAAACACCATCCAGAAGTCTTTTGAGTGGACGTCCTGGTCTTCTTCTTCCTGCAGGTTGATATCTCAACATTTGTTTGGGTATTCTGTGATCTTCCATTCGATGAACATGTTGCATGCATCTTGACTTATAATCAGAAATTTTGTTTTCTAAAGATTCCGTGTGTAATTCTTCTAAGATTTCTTCATTTTTTTGTGATCTAGTAGTGTGTATCCTGCAGTCGTCCGAAGATATCTCATTTCAGCAGATATATTACACATGGAATCTTTAGCAAACAAAATTTCTGATTATAAGTCAAGATGGATGCAACATGTTCATCGAATGGAAGATCACAGAATACCCAAACAAATGTTAAGATATCAACCTACAGGAAGAAGAAGACCTGGACGTCCACTCAAAAGACTTCTGGATGGTGTTTCTCTTGAGGCCGAAACAGGTCAACAAATGGCCTAAATTCGTGAATGTACTATGATGATGATGAATACAGGCTTTCCACATTACAGCAGTTTGCCCTTGATTCCTGCTTTCTAGAGATTCCTAACTTCCCATTAAGTAAGTATATTCTCCTAATTTTCGTAGTGTTCCTCTAGATCATATAAGAGTCCTATTTATATAGCCTACAGAAAGTCCCAAGTAACACCATAGTATTGAACTTTTATGGGAGAAAATCACTGTGAGGTTTAATTTAAGATGAAATTGAAATGCTTCATACCTAACCTCATATCCTGTCTTCTAATCAGACCGCGGTTTGAAAGCCTGGGCAGCTTCACCTTCAGTAATTTCTCGTTGACTGATGTTATGTCGATCAGAATAACTGAGAAGAGGGAAAAGGGAAGAAGTAGTTCTTCTGAACAACATAACATCAGTCGACGAGTAATTACTGAGGTTGAAGCCGACCAGGCATTGAAACCGCGGTCTAAGCAGAAGACTGGATATGCGGTGAGGTATAAACAATTTAATTTAAACTCAAATACCATAGTAGCCTACTACAGATGCCTCAATGAAGGAATGCTCTGACCACTTTTCAGTCACTGACGTCTGTAGAGAACTCTCTGACACTATTAAACCCTAAGATACGTGGCGATCCTCCATAAATCCTTATCCTGAGCTAATATGTTCCAATTATCCCCTGTATAATCCACTTCCCTCAAATAATGGTTAATCCATCCATCCATAGTAATTCTGCCCGAAGGCAGGTCCTTCACTGCAATCATAACATTTTCATGCTATGCTTGCAGCTTTACTAGGGAATTGTAGATGTGGTAGCTTCCCGTTGCTCTCCACACCGGTGAAGGATGATGATGAGAATGATGCTGATAATGATAAGGATTATGATGATGGCCATATGATTTCAGGGACCGTTTGGGCCTTAAAGTTTTCCTGACATTTGTCTTACAGGTGAGGAAAACCCCCGATAAAAACCTCACCCAGGAAAACTGCCCCGACCGGGGATCGAACCCGGGCCCGCTGCGTGACAAGGCAGCACGCTACCTCGAGACCACAGCGGTGGTATAATGGTTAATGTTATTGATGTTGAGTGATTCCGGGTTCTGTGGCCGTGGTCCATAGTTGGTGTTGATACCAGACGTTTCGCCCTCAACTGCGGAGGGCATCTTCAGTGGCGAGTGCTTCTAGGCGTGTTTCCTGGTCGGAAGCTCTACTTAGAGTGACACTCTAAGTAGAGCTTCCGACCAGGAAACACGCCTAGAAGCACTCGCCACTGAAGATGCCCTCCGCAGTTGAGGGCGAAACGTCTGGTATCAACACCAACTATGGACCACGGCCACAGAACCCGGAATCACTCAACATCATGATTACCGGCCGTGAAAGCCTGCATTCAACGGTTAATGTTATTGTTAAATTATTCTAACTAACTCACTGGCACTATCGAACCCGTAGGTTCATGGCCGCCCGGACATAAGCTCTCCATAAATCCCTATTCTTAGCCAATATTTCCCAATCATCCCCTGTATAATCTACTTCTCTCAAATCATAGTAATGTTATTCTCCCACCTTATTCTTGGCCTACCAACTGGGCATTTTCCCTCTGGTATTCCTACAAGAAGCTTCCATGCATGTCTTTCATTCTCCATTCGTGCCACATGTCCTGCCCATTGCTGTCTATGAGACTTAACTGTTATCATTATATTTGGCTTCCTATATAGACCATGTAATTCACTGTTATGCAGTCTTCTCCATTCACCTGCCAATTCATCTCTCTTTGGTCCAAAAATTTTCGTAAGAATTAGTTAAATAAGTAGAAGGAAAAATGTATATTGTAATTATTTGTAGATACCCGTGCTGTTTACCGGCGTTGTCCGGGAATCTACTCATCCCGATCTTCTTGGCATAAATGAGCTGAAAGACAAAAATTAATGTAGGATACTTCTTATGATTAGTTGAATAAGTAAAATGAAAAATAATTATAAATGTATATCGTAATTGTTTTAAGATTCCCCGTGCTGATTACTCGGTGTTGCCCGGGAATGTGGGTTCTCATTCAACATGTTTGTGTTCTTTGCTTCTTTTAAGATTTCAATGTCCTGTAGGATGTTGATTGTGTAGTGTGGCAAGAAGTAATAGACTCTTAAGTACTGAAACATACCATTAATAGTAATAACTGGAAGGCGCACAAACGCGCACATGAGTCTATTACCAACATAGGAACCCCAAACGAATGGTAACTACCCCTCTAAGCTATAATGAATAACATGTACACTCGGAGTGGGGATCGCCACTTTATGGGAGGAGTCATCGCCCTTATAAGGCGAGGACGCGCGTGAAAACTCTCTCACGCTCCTACGATCTACAATAGTCAAGTTCTTGAGTAACCGTTCGCGAAGGTGATATTAAAACACGTGGGCGGAAGTAATTCATCAACTCCACTCCGAGTAAGTTAAGTATCAAACATTGTAAGTCTACAATTGTACATACAAAATTATCCAATAAACTGAAATAATAAGTGTATAATATAAACATCCCTGAGTGATCATATTCTACCATGAGCGAACCGGCACAGTAGTTAATATTTTCTCTGTGCAAGATTGACAGTAAGATATTAAATACAAAATTGGTACATGGTATATCAGTCTTCCTCAAATAAATTATTGAACTTTATCAAGTAGTTCCAATATGGAGGCCTTTCAAAAACAATGTTTCATCTTCTGCATATTACAGTATATTATCGATATATGAGAAGTTACGTCAATGTGGTCGGGCACTGTGTTCCTGAAAAGTAATGTTGCAATGCATTTTCTCTCTGGAACCGTCATTTATATCAATAGCTTATATCATGTGCATCGCTGATAATTATTTTGAATTTTGCAACGGAAACAGGGGGGGGTTAAGGATGGCAATGGGTGAAAATTGACAATGTTTGGTTAAAGATCACAATTTTAGTATTATGATGGAGAAGAAAGTATGTACCTTTCTTTACATATTGCTGAAGTTTCATGAAGCTATAACACTTAGAACATAGTATAATGACGTCATATTTAAATGGCTGCGCTTTTTAAATTTCCATTATAGGGGCTTTAGCTACAATGGTAGTATTGCACTTTATGGATACTCCCTTCCTGGTCTGTCAAGTTTAGTATTTTCTCATATTTTAAATTCTCCTGGTACCTGATCTGAATTTGTATAGTCTATTTTCTAATTACTGTCCTTTACATGCAAGAAAACTTAGAAATGTATTTTTTTATATTCTCATATAAAGCGCATTTTGTTATGTTCAAAATATATCTTCTCCTATAATTTTTAAATTTTTACAATATGGGTCTGAATTTTTTTAAGGATGTCCTGGGCACTCCAATTAATGAAATGAAATGATAATAATTTGTATATAATAAGAATTTACCAAATTAAAAAATGAAATATATGAAGATTAAATTAAATAACAGATTTTCTGAAGAAGGAATTATAAATCGTGGTGTGAGACAAGGCTGCCCCCTATCCCCAACACTCTTTGCAATTTATATCAATGAAGTAATATGTTGCTGGAACAAAACATATAAATTTGGAATAAGAATATCAGAAAATAGAAAATTAAACAACCTATTGTTTGCAGATGACCAAATAATAATAGCAAATTCCGAAGATAATCTACAGAAAGGTCTGTATGAACTTAACAAAATTACAGAAGAATATGGATTAAAGATATCTACAGAAAAAACAAAAATTATGGCATTGCAAGGTGTAGATCCTGTCAGAAGTAAAATTGTACTGGACAATAAAATTTTGGAGCAGGTGAATAATTTTACATATCTAGGATGCAATATCTCATATGAAGAAGAAAAGGATGTAAATGCAAAAATATCTAAATTTTTAAGAATTTTAGGGTTAATAAATTCTATCTTCAAGCCACAGTTAGTCCAAAAGCATTCAAGACTGAAAGTGTATAAAACACTGGCTCTTCCAACTCTTTTGTATGGTAGCGAAGTATGGACGTTGTGAAACAGAAGGATATACAGAGACTTAGATCTGCTGAAATGAGATATCTTCGGAGGACTGCAGGATACACACTATTAGATCACAAAAAAAATGAAGACATCTTAGAAGAATTACACATGGAATCTTTAGAAAACAAAATTTCTGATTGTAAGTCAAGATGGATACAACATGTTCATCGAATGGAAGATCTCAGAATACCCAAACTAATGTTAAGATATCAACCTGCAGGAAGAAGAAGACCAGGACGTCCACTCAAAAGACTTCTGGATGGTGTTTCTCTTGAGGCCGAAACAGGTCTACAAATGGCCTAAATTCGTGAATGTACTATGATGATGAAATATATGATGATCTAAACCAAAAATAAAAAAAATGAATGTCGAGTATATTTATTTTTTTCATCTCTCCGAGGAAAATAATAAAAAAATGGAATTTAATATGTTATTATACACATCTTATTGATTATAAATATATTTTTTTAAGACTTTACTTCAGACATGACAATGGAGATGGATTTTGAAAAAAAAGTATTGCATTAAAATTAAAACCTGCATAATTTAAAAACTATTGATGCTGCAGAAATGAAACCTAGCATTTATTTTTTATACTAACATGGATATAATACCAAAAATGAAGTTTCTATATATAAAATTGTGGAATATAAGATTAGGTTAAGAACTCTCTCCCTCCATGGTATATTTATCTTTTCGTGGTGGAGTGACTTGTGTGCTTAAATGATCCAGAGAGCTATGCCGGCGGTAGCATTGCTGCCGAAAATGTTACCCATGCCGGACTGGTCGAAGGTGATAAACCAGACGAAAAAATTATCTTGGTCGAAAGTGTGGCGAACTTTCACCGTAAAAATACAACTGTCAAGAAATGCCGTACATGGGTTCCACTGGGGTAAAATTTTGCGGAGGTCAAATAGTTCCCCATTCGGTTCTCCGGGCGGGGACTACTTCAGGGAACCCATGCCAAAGGCTAAGGAAGTAGATTATACAGGGAATGATTGGAAAGCATTAGCTCAGGATAGGGATGTATGGAGAGCTTGTGTCCGCGCGGCCATGATCCTACGGGTTTGATAGTGCCAGTCAGTAAGTAAGTAAGTAAGTAAGTAAGTAAGTAAGTAAGTAAGTAAGTAAGTAAGTAAGTAAGTAAGTAAGTAAGTAAGTAAGTAAAGTAAGTAAGTAAGTAAGTAAGTAAGTAAGTAAGTAATTAAGTAAGTATGTAAGTAATAATTCTCCTGGCACTTCATTATTATTTATCACCCATCATATCATCGGGGTAACGTAACTTCGCCTTCTAGGTTCCCCTACTTCAGAAGTAGGTTACAATTATGCCAATGCCAGGAGAGAATACCAGAAATGTCGAAATAACCTGGGAGCATTAAAAAAAGAGGAATTCCACTCATTGCTTCCTTTTTTTCCCCCTCTTTTCGTTTACACTGTTTTCCTTCTTGTTTTACCTTTTTGATAACTTTCTGTTATTCTCAGAGATAGACACAAGGAGAAGACACGCACCCAGACCCAAAGTGGAGATTAAAAATCCCCTACCCCGCCGGGAATCGAACCCGGGTCGCCGGAGTGGAATGTAAGGACTCTACCGACTACGCCACGGCGACGGACACATTTTTTTTTATTTTTTCAATATTTCCCACATCAAATTTTTATTTTTTCCATATGTTTCTTCACTTATTTCCTCTACCTTTGTTAACCTTTTTATCTTATTCATACATACAAACACAAGACAGGACACACACCCTGACCCAAGGTGGAGATTTAAAATCCCCTACCCCGCCGGGAATCGAACCCGGGTCGCCGGAGTGGAAGGTAGGAACTCTACCGACTACGCCACGGCGACAGAACTCTAAACTTTAATGTTATATTTATATTTGTAAAATAAATACAATATATAGTCACAGGAATGTTTTTGTTTGTACCATTAATTTTGAATTGCCCTGTATAACATCCTGACTGTGTCTCTTCTTGTCAAGTTTTGCGACCCCTTGTCAAGTTTACTTTGGAAATGTAGTATGAAATTAACAATTAGGCGTGTTTCACTTCTTGTATGCGTAGTGACGTTGCATAATATAGGTCCATTGTTCTTGAGAAGGGCGACCTTTTCTACTTTTCGTATGCAAGTACCACGATATTTATTAAAAAGTCAAAGCAATTCATTACATACAAACATATGCCAGAGAGAAGTAACAAATTAAGGCATTAGCATAAATTTACAATCGGTAGTTTTCACTCTGGCATCGCCTGTAGAAACTCGGGTTATGTATATCTATCACCTTAACATATTAGAAATCTTGAAGATTTCACAAACCTACTAGCAAATCATCTTTATATTATCGTAAATTTCAGTATATCTCAATCCTATCTTTGTCAAATTGTTTTCATCGACTGCATTATTAACAGTGGAAATATATTTACGCATCTTCGATAACAAATTAGAACATTTTCCATGATGCTACTCAATTTATAAACCAGAATTATAAAATTACACTGGTCAACATGATTTTTGCCTCATGGGTAATAATAGTTGTACTTAATGCAGTTTTTTTATCGTATATCCAAATATGTATTCGGAATTTCTCTATCACTCACATTTTTTTATTTCAATTTCAGTTACTGGAATTAAATATTTATTTTTTAATAAACTTTTTTGTCCATTTATTATCTTGGCGCAGTGAGCGATGAGCACGGGGAACACTTTCATCAGGAGATTTCAGCCATGGAAAACAGGTATCAAGGCAATGGAATCCTAATAAGCTGGCCGATTATTGTTGGACCATCAAGAGGGATGCTCCACAGGCGAAATATAGCAGAAAATAATCATTTCTTATTTTCTAGATGAATCCGAATGTTCGAATATTGTGTAGTTACGAATGTAGAAAATATTGAAGTGTTTGAAATTATAAATGTCTGTTCTCTCGGAAACCTTGAGTGATGGAGAAAAACCGATATCATATTTGAATTCAGGAGAAAAATAATATCAGAATCATATATTTTTCTTTCTGAGACAAAAAAAAAACTTATTTTTTGTTGTACAGTGTTATTTACGGTAAAAAAGTAATCTTATAAATTAACATTTCACATCCTAATAAACCTATTCTTATAAATTCTTAATTTTCCTAATCAGATATTATCGATGTAAGATGACATGATATTTTGGGTCTGGAAGTGGAGAAATTGAAATATAATTTCATCAGCGTGGGCAAATTAAAAATAACACTAAACTATATAAGCCTATTAAAAAAAACATTCTCAAGTAGAGAATCGCCAAATTTATGCGAACATTGTCTGGGAATTATTTTATTCAATACCATTTAGAAAACCAAATACTACCCTGGAAATAACGGAATAAGCCTAAAGAGTTACTTTGAAAAATATCAAAAACAATTTAAAATGATTTTAGAAGAAGTAGAACATGAGTCAGAATGCAAATAACGTATGGTGAAACAAACCTTTAAGAAATTTTCAGAATGAAATACAGAACTTTACAGCTTTTTCATTTATTATAAACCCATTCGTAAAAATAAATTAATATTAATTAAATAAAAATAAAACGTAGTTTTATTTGATTTTCATATTTATTACATATTTCAGTGACAGATGTTTCGGTACACTGTACCTTCTTCAGACATGTTAACAAATTATGAATTGTGTTCCAACTGATCTAAGCAACAATACAACAATATTTATTTAAATTTTTAAATTTAACGAAGGGGATTCATTCAAATCAAGTTGAGAAGTTAACAGTTTTTTACTACTTTTAAACTTATTAATTTCTACAGCCTCCAAAAGATCTAACTTCTTACCCTTATCACAAATATGTAAAATTTCAAAATTTTGAGAATTTAACAGTTTTTTACTACTTTTAAACTTATTCATTTCTACAGCCTCCAAAAGATCTAACTTCTTACCCTTATCACAAATATGTAAAATTTCAAAATTTTGAGAATTTAACAGTTTTTTACTACTTTTAAACTTATTAATTTCTACAGCCTCCAAAAGATCTAACTTCTTACCCTTATCACAAATATGTAAAATTTCAAAATTTTGAGAATTTAACAGTTTTTTTACTACTTTTAAACTTATTAATTTCTACAGCCTCCAAAAGATCTAACTTCTTACCCTTATCACAAATATGTAAAATTTCAAAATTTTGAGAATTTAACAGTTTTTTACTACTTTTAAACTTATTAATTTCTTCAAAATTTTGAAATTTTACATATTTGTGATAAGGGTAAGAAGTTAGATCTTTTGAAGGCTGTAGAAATTAATAAGTTTAAAAGTAGTAAAAAAGTGTTAAATTCTCAACTTGATTTGAATGAATCCCCTTTGTTAAATTAAAAAAATTAAATAAATATTGTTGTATTGTTGCTTAGTTCAGTTGGAACACAATTCATAATTTGATAACATGTCTGAAGAAGGTACAGTGTACCGAAACAGCTGTCACTGAATTATATAATAAATATGAAAATCAAATAAAACTACGTTTTATTTTTATTTAATTAATAAATATGGATTTTCATCAAGTAAACACCAACTCAATTGATTATTCAATTAATATTTGAAACTATGAAAAATGCTGATATCCCAAATTAATGACTGACTTTGGCAAACGTCCATATGACATTTGTTGGCAGATCCAACACAAAAAAATATAAGAAAATAAATTGTTGTTTATGTAAGGTTACACATTTTCTATGTCTAATTTAACTGAGCGTTACAAACAATAATAAGAAAACTGGATATAAAAGGAAATATAATTACGATACAAAACATATATGCGATGTTATTTATTCTCATAACTTCAACAACCAGTCAAACAACTGTACGCTTAATTGTAGAACAATTATTGTCTGTCAGCTTAAGTTGTCTTTGGGATGAACTCAGTATGTCTTTAAATAAATAAGTTTAAAAAACTAAAATAACACGCTTTATTAGAAAACCAAACTAAAATATAAAAAAATTAATAATAGTTTAAATAACTAAAACAACACGCTTTATTAGAAAACCGAACTAAAAAATGAAAAAAATAATTTTAATTTCCAACACGCTTGGGATAAAATTAAAGTGGTCAACAAAAACATCATCTCCAACACATCTAGAATAAAACTACAGTTATCTACAAAAAAAAATAATTTTACTATCAAAGGCGTGGGGTGCTCTATATCAATTAATATATTTGACAATAAACAGATAGTGGTAAAAGTAAACTGTCTAAGAAGAAAACGTAAAAAGCTTAGAAAGCACCTCACGCTTTTGATGGTAGAATTATTTTTTGTAGATAACTCTTGTTTTATTCTAGATATTATGTAGATATTTTTTTTGACCACTTTAATTTTATCCCAAGCCTGTTGGACATTAGAATTATTTTTCATTTCTTAGTTCGGTTTTCTAGTAGAGCGTGTTGTTTTAGTTCTTTAAACTATTATGTAGTATGAGCTAAAAGTAATACTCTTCTAAAAATATCCTCCGGGCCGGATTTGTACCAGCGACCTATGGATTACTAAAATTATATAGCCTACCACTACAGTCCACTACTCTACCAACTGAGCTACCAGAGGATATAATATTAATTTCTTACAACGATGGACTTAAAAGTCGATAAGTCCGCAACATATTATATATCATATACTATTTATGAAATTGTTGTATTGTCATTGGTCCTTTACAAGTATACAAAGTTTCAAGCCGATCCAATGTTTTAAGTGGGTGAAAATCATGTTGAAAAATTTCGTTATATAGATAGAAAAAGGTCAAGCTAATATAAAGCGTGTAAAAAAGTAGAATTATACTTTATATAAAAGAATCGTGGATTGTAACGCATACACATTGATACCATAATATATATATATATATAATATATATATATATATATATATATATATATATATATTATATATATTGAGTAGCTCAGTTGGTTAGAGCGCTGAAGGTACAGACTTTAGAGACTCGAGTTCGAATCCCGACTCAAGCATTCATTTTTCTTTTCATATCATATTTGTCTTCATTGCCAAATGTCAAAAATATATTTATAATATCTATATATATATATATATATATATAAATCACGGACGAATTACTGTTGTAAAATTTAAATACTGCCTTGTGGATATATATATATATATATATATATATATATATATATATATGGAATGATAAGAAAAATAAATGCCTCGACGGGATTCGAACCCGGATCTCAGATATCCGGGTTCGAATCCCGTCCAGGCATTTATTTTTCTTATCATTCCATATTAAGCTTGCATTGCTCAATGTTAAACATTTAATTATAACATCTATAAAGCGTCACTGCTATAAGGTAAAAATATTCTCTTTAATTTGCTTACTTGTTATAGTCGGCTGCTAGATGGCGGTGAAGACCGAGTTCTCGCGACTTCCAGTAATAATGGAGAGTATAATACATATATAAGAAAAATAAGTGTTTGAATTGGATTCGCCTGGTAGTGTAATGGATATCACGCTGAGGTACATACTCAGAGATCCGGGTTCGAATCCCGTCCAGGCATTTATTTTTCTTATCATTCCATATTAAGCTTGCATTGCTCAACATTTAATTATAACATATAACATATATATATATATATATATATATATATAATTTTTCTTCAGAAGAAATTACGATAAGTACCGGAAAAAAATATTAGAAGTGGCGCTATAAAGAACCTTATAAACGCAATAAATATGGATCGTACAAAAATTATGGTTAGAATAGAATTGCCAACTTAAAATAATTTTCGGGCTATACTACCTCGGTCTCTATGGGGGTCGTCCTGAATTCCACTAGAGTAGAGATACAGAAACTTAAGACAACTTTCATCATTTAACTTAAAGTAAAATAACCTAAATATACAATCCAACAGGGTGTATCTTTCTAAAATTGCCATCGCTGTCATTTAGAGGATCAATTGCAATTTTACTAAACCATCCTTACAAAAGTTTACTTTATAGTATGTATACTTCAATTACAATTTGAAATTTTTAAATGTATTTACAAAATGTATTTCATCAATTTCGAAAATTAATTCTGTTTCACTTTGTCCTTGAGGCAATCCTCTTATGAGGAAAGTTGTATATAATAAAAAAAGGCTACACAGGGATATTTATCAATGCAATAGCCCGAATGTAAACTGACGATATAATTATGTTCCAAAATTCATGTGACTTGAGAATGTAGGGTGTAGTGCCATGATATGTCGATTGATATCGCGGTAGAATGAAAAACACGTTGCCAGCATCAGATGTAATATTAGATGAAATGGAAGATAGTCGATGAGAATGTAAATAATATGTAAGCTGTGGCCCTTTGTAACATGCGTATCAATACATGTGCGCAACAATAGCCACAATTTCATAATTCAATTTGAATTTTTCAATGTCTATTTTACGAAACCATCTTTACAAAATTTCTACTTTATAGAATATACTGTATGTAACCTGTGGCCCATTGTAACGTGCGTATCAACACATGTGCGCTACAATAGCCACAATTTCTTAATTCAATTTCAATTTTAAGAGACCATCTTTACAAAATTTCTACTTTATAGTATATACTGTATGTAACCTGTGGCCCATTGTAACATGCGTATCAACACATGTGCGCTACAATAGCCACATTTTCTTAATTCAATTTCCATTTTAAGAGACCATCTTTACAAAATTTATACTTTATAGAATATACTTAAATTATAATTTGAAATTATTTTATGTATTTACAAAATGTATTTCATCAATTTCGAAAATTAATTGTATGTATCACTTTGTCCTTGTGGCAATCCTCTAACGAGGAAAGTTTTATATAAAAAATCTCATCCCTTCCTCTCGATATCATCAGTTCTGATGAAAAAGTGACGTTAATTTTAAACTGGAATAGCAAACTGCGACTTGAAACATCTATTGTGCTTGTCCCTTCCATGGAATGAAATCTACACTACGATGTTATGTAGATTGTTATAGTGTCCAAGGTTCCGACATATATTAATATTTCCTCCATTTAATTTGGGCTGAGCACAAGGCCTCGAAAAAGGGTTACAATCCTCTGCAGCTTTGGCCCTATTCTGCCCTAAGTTGCAAAATGAGGCTCGGAATCATGAGCAAATTGATGAGTATACCTCATTAGATCACCGTAACCACATTTTAAAACACCAATGGGTTGTTAAGCCAGATTACTTTTATTCTAAAAATGAGATAAGGTGAAGGGCGATATGAATAAATGAATGAAGATGTTAAGTAGTAAACTCTAAGATGTTCAGGTATCGAAACGCAAGAGCTGTCACAAACCATAAAAGAAGTGACAAAAATGTAAGAATTGTATATAGAATTATTGTATTGTCACGGGTCCTCTACGCGTATACAAAGTTTCAAGTGAATCCAATGTTTCTAAGTGGGTGAAAATCGCGTTGAAAGATTCCGTTACATTGATACAAAACACTTTTTTTGATTTTCTGATGATTGTGGCCAGGATTTTAGAAAATAAATATGAAATGATTGTATTGTCACGGGTCCTCTACAAGTATACAACATTTCAAGTCGATCCAATGATTTTAAGTGGGTGAAAATCGCATTGAAAGATTCCGTTACATAGATAGATAGATAGATAGATAGATACAGGTCAAGCTAATATAAAGCGTGTAACAAAGAATAAATTAAATAACACCATCTCAAATAAAGTGGAAGAAAGAGACATTTATAATAACAAGGGTGTTAATTGCAATAGCTGTGAACAATTTTAAATTGGCGGAACGATAAGAGATTTTAATACATGATTTATTGAACACTTTAAGGACTTCAGATTTAATGAGGGTAAATCCAGTTTTGCTAAACATATTATAGAAACAGGTCACCAAGTTAGTACTATCAATAATGTTATCGATTATCCATAAAGATAATAACAACTTGAAAATCAATGTCCTCGAAGAGAGCAAGATAATGAAATAAGCCAAGAAGACACACTTACTTAATGAGAACACACACAGTGACCTGAACCCTCTATACAAAATTCTGACAACAGTTAATACCACTATACAAGCAGAAGTTGGAACATATATTCCGAAAGGCCTCCTCGATATTTTTCTGCATTATTATAGCTGAGGACGTTTTTAATTTTTGAAGATGAAATGACATTAAGGGAAAGGACTCGAGAGTATTGTGTGATGAAATTTGGAAAACGGGAGCACTCCGAGAAAAAACAGGAAAAATCCGGGTGTGGCCCACCATCATTTCCTCTTCGAAGTCGCCAGTATTCGAACCTGGGATCCTAATCGGGCAGTCACGCATCCACCTAGAGAACAATTCATAGAGAAATTAGTTTGCAGTTGCTTGACAGAACAGATCTTTTTGTATATCTATTCACTCTCCTGAATCTAATTAAGACATCGATTAAAATAATCTGGCATTGTGCGAAGTTAGTGATTGTTCCAGAATTAAAAAAAATATTTAAACCTTTAAAACGTTAAGAAAAAAAACACAGTTACATGATCCAGAAGGGGTTCAGATGGCTGAAAACAATTGCGAATTGTTAATCAGTGCTCTAAAAGATTGACAATTGAACAATTACGTGCGCGTGAAATTCACGTTCGAACGAACAAATCGCTATTTAAATAAAATGGACTTACCTTCCGTGTTTAGACATGACGATCGTGCCTTTTCAATTATGCTGTTTCGTTTCACACCGATCAAAAATGTGTGCCCAGCGTTTCAGTAAATGTAGAACAGGTAATACTCCCCTGCAATCTCGTGCAAGTAATGTGGTGTCATTTTGCAGCAACAACTTAATGTCCGTAAAACTCAAGTGCACAACATACAAGTCTAATGATCAATAGAACTATGATTTTATGTTTTATATCTATTTTACCTGAAGTAATTACCGGCAATAGCCACTAACGAAATCTAATAAAAAACTGAAAATTCAGAGATGCGTTTCCTGAGATCTGTGACTGGATATTATTTTAAGGATATTGTATATCTGGCTTAACATCGCAAAGGGAGAAGTGGAGATATAAGTGTAGATCCTTGACCGCTTTCGCCCAGTTACAAAAGAGAGAACCACCCTGTTGTAAGTTTTCGTCTTGCCCTTATCCCTATTAACATCTGGTGAAGAAACCCCGTCAACACTGGTGCGAGTGAGAGAGGTGACCACAGCTGTCTCTTTCAACAAATTTCTTGCAAAGTGAAGTCAGACGAACAATAATAAAACAAACGAAAATATAAAGAACGGAATAAAATGTGTTTTTTTATTGGCAGGAACTAGACACTCATAGTCCAAAACTACTGACAGATTAATACATCTTGACAGTTGAATTTTATCTTCTATTCTAATATATTCTCATTTCTAATGTGTTCTTCTTTCGTACAACCTTTCAACCCCCATAGCTAGCTCAATTTCCACTGCCTGAATGTTATATTTGTCTTTTTCCTTCAGGACCCAGGCCTCACTTCCATATATCGCCACTAAAATTACAACAACTTCTTCAACAAATAGAAGAACACAGGAACAACTGAATAGAGCATCTGCAGAGAATGACTGAGGATAGGGTACCAAAGATGGCGTTGATGTATAATCCTGGAGGACAAAGATCGGTAGGAAGACCAAGGAAACGATGGGGTGAACAAATGTGATATCGGAACAGGCAGGGACCTGATCCGTGAAAGAAGATGATGAATTAGATCTTCAATAATGAGGAGATAATACAGTGTAGCTTTTATTGTATACAGACATTTAAGTTGTATACATCATTTGTGGACACGGTGTATTCTGTATAATTATTTAGTAAAATGCATGTAGGCTATAATGAATAAATTCTCCACAACTGACTTTTCCCTTCGATTTTATTCAAATCAATAATTCTGTGATTGTAAAAAGTAATCGTACAATGGTTAATTGGATGAATTAATTTATTTATTATTCTCTACCTGACTCATGCCCCAAATGGGTGGCCAATGATCAATCACGTTACAATGGATTTTGTTTTACAACCAATGACAGTCGTGTTTTACCTCGCTCTTTATTGAATTCTCTTTACCAGCTCCTGCTTTTTTGATAAAGAAAGCTCATCCTTTTTAATATTCGGAACACGTCATTATTTTGCAGTGACTGAATTTCCAACAAATACATTGAATATAGCAAATATTGAACAGATTCCTTCGAAATACACATTTAATAATTAAGGGTCCAATATTTGTGTTTTTAAATAATGATTTTACTGAGTTGTTCACTAAAAAATAAATTAACAACCTACTTTCGATATGTATGATGCTGGTTTGCATTTATTATAAAACCGATCAAATATTTTAGGTCCTTTTCCTGTAGTTTCATTTCTTATAGGAGCCATTTGACTCTCTTGTGCATACTTAACAACTCTATTGTTAACTTTAAACTGGTCTTCTGTTTTTTTCCGGCGAAATTTAATAGATATTCTGCAAGCTGTATATTACACCACACGGATAATAATAATAATAATAATAATAATAGCTTTATTTTACCTGGCAGAGTTAAGGCCTTAAGGCCTTGTCTACCACTCAACCAGGTTTAAAAAAAAATACAAAAGAAAAGTCTTAAATCTAAATTACAATATGTATATATAAACGATTACAAGTTATGAATACGATACAATTAATATTTATAATGTATTTTGATTTACTCTAAATTTAACGAATTAAATATATAATATGTACAAAATATATAAAAAACGAGGAAAAGATTAATGACATAGTATAAAATTAAATAAATAGAGAAAAATTAATTATTAGACAACAGGTAACTGTATAAGCGTGACTTAAAGGTGCCAAGTGTGCGGCAACCCCTGATATCTTGAGGAAGGAGATTCCAGGAGCGGGCGGAGGCTACTGTGAAGGAAGTAGAATAGGAGGAAGTGCTATGAAGAGGAATTGTTAGCAGACTGCTATCTTGTGACCTAGTGTCAATATTGTGGTAGGAGGATAACTTCTCAAATCTGGACGCCAGGTAAGTAGGAATGTAGGAATTCAGAAGCTTGAAAAGTAGCGAAAGAGAGTGCAATTTACGTCTGTCAGTAAGACGGAGCCAAGAGAGGTTATTAAAGTGTTCGGAAATATGGTCATAACGGCGGATATTGAAAATGAATCGAATGCAAGCATTATGAACACGCTGCAGTCTCTGCGACAAGGCATAGTTTAGATCATTATATATAATGTCACAATAATCGAAGTGTGGTAACACAAGATTCTGCACTAGGATTTGTTTTAACGAAACTGGGAGAAAATTCTTTAAACGTCTAAGATAATGTAAGATGGAGAAAGTCTTTTTACATATGTGTTTCACTTGTGTTTGCCAGGTTAAATTTGCGTCTAGATGTAGTCCAAGATCTATTACTGAAGAAGAATAAGGGATAATTATATTATTTATAGTAATGTTTGGAAGTGTAGATATGTCAAAGGTTGTAAGCAGTCTTTGTTGTCCCATTAGAATTACTTGTGACTTGTTAGGATTTAGATTTAGACCGATACTTGAAGACCAGTTAAAGATGGATATGAGATCGTCATTCATTTTCATCGAGCTGTTATAGAGAGAATGAGGAGGTGAATGTAGGTAAATTTGGAGATCATCAGCATAGAGGTGATAACGGCAGTGCTTTAGTACAGTTGGCAAATCATTTATGTAGATTGAGAAAAGAAGAGGTCCGAGAACACTGCCCTGGGGGAATCCAGCCGTCACGTTACGCCAAGTCGAAGATCTAGAGTTTTAATGAAACGTATTGTTTGACGACCGTTGCAGGGTTCGAGTCCGGACGCAGGAGAGGATACAGCTCTGTCCGACAAATGTTAGGTGGCTTGAGCTTTATCATAAGTAAGTAGTCGTGGTCTACTGTGTCAAAAGCTTTGGCTGAAGTCAAGTAAGGTTAAAGGAGTCAATTGACGTCTGTCCACGCTCTTTCACGAATATCTTCGGGGTAATTTTTAGCAAAGCTGTGTGGTGGTGCTATCATGACCCGAATCTAAAGAAGGATTGATAAGGATCAAGGAGGTGATTTTCTTGGAGATAATCAGTTCATTTTGCTTATGTAACAATATATTCCAGGGCGTTAGATAATGTCGGAAGGATGCTAATCGGGTCGGAAGTCATTACAGTTAGTAGCGGTAACTTATTTTTGGTATAGGCCGAACTCTAGACTGTTTCCATACAATAGGGAAGATAGAAGTTATAAGGGAAAGCAGTGAAAAAATATGAGTCACTGTGGGTTAGATAATTAGGAATAGTCCCAATGTTGTTAGTTAGCATTTAAAATGCTTGATGTGTTATCTGTTCCTTGCGCATTGGATTTAATCCGTTTGGAGTGCTTTTTTAACGTCTATAGGCGAAATGTCGTTTAAAAAGTAAAAATTTATCTCTTCCTATATGTGTGGGGATGGGGATAAGTCTTTAAGAATGTCTATTTTAGTCTTGTTGTCTGGAGGTGTTCCTTGGGTATTCTGAGGTTAATAAATGTTCATTTTAAGTCATATACAGAAATGTCTATAGAGTAAGAGGTGAGGGATTTCAACTGTCTAAGTCCCATTGCACGGAAGAGCTTTCGCAAAGTGTCTCCAGTGCACGTATTTCAGGTCCGATTATTACTGTGGGCGTGTCGTAGTTTGGCATTACGTATAGGTTTGTGTAGTTGTGTTTCTAAGTTCTTAGTACAGTTGCCAGTTCTCGTCATTTTTATGTCGTCTGTATGTTCGGTATGCTTTGTCTCGTTTTGACATAAGTTCACGTATTGAATCATTCATCCAGGGAGCAGGGTAGCGGGAAAATCGTCGGGTTTTTACTGGTGCATGTCTGTCGTATAGTTGTAGTATCAGTGTATTAAATGTGTCTACTTTTTCATCAACTGATCTAAGATTCCATATTGAATACCAAGGTAGTTCTAAAGCGTCTGATTTTAGTTTAGTATCGTCTATGTTTTGTAAATTTCTGTACGTAATTAATTTAGAGCGTCTTTTAGGACATTGGAGTGAGTATTCTACGAATACAATGTCATGAGCAGATATGCCAGGAGCAGGAATTTGTCCATATGACAGTACTTTCTGTGGATGTGTAGTCACAATTAAGTCCAGTAGATTGTCGGAAGTAGCAGTGTGGTGTGTGGCAGAGAGAGGAACATGGTCATATTAAAGCTTTGGAACATATTTTTAAGTTGTATGGCTGGTGAGGTCAGTCTGAAGAAGATTTGTATTAAAATCACCTGCGACAATAACGTGTTCATAATGAGGCAATGAATCGTTCAGAGCGTTTTCTAGATCCGAAAGGTGCCCAATTTTTGGAGGTTTGTATACAATGCATAAGAGACATTTTTTTTAGACTGGCTTGAATTTCTACGAATAAGAACTCGGGGCGAGCGGAATATACAGAAGGGGACTTGTGGACAATTCTTGGATTAAGCTCATTTGATATAAAGGCACAAACTCCTCCACCTCTTTTATCTATTCTGTCATTTCTGAGCAGTGTATATCCGTCTAGGTGAACAAGGGACGAAGGTATGGATGGGGTGAGCCAGGTTTCCGAAATTAAAATGGCGCTCAGTCCAAGAGATGAAAATATGGTTTCAAACTCATCAAAGTGGGACAGAATGCTTTGTGAATTTACGTGAGCGATTTTAAGTGATGATTTATCAATAGAAAATGCATTCCTAAGTAGACTGGTAGTTGTTTTTGGAGGGGATGGTAGGGATTGAGGAATGTTGCTACCTGTGTTAAAAGCTGTCTGCACAATAAGAGGGTGATTGCAGAAGGTGAGTGAGTCAAGGGTTGCAAATAATTCATCATTTGTCAGCTCAATGTTGCCAATAGCAGAAAGTAAAAATAAACTATGTACTGTAAATACTCTAATAAAATTAAAATAATTTAGCTAAACAAATAACTTAAAAAATGAAAATAAAACAAGTAAGTTGTCCTAAATAAAAAATAATAAACTTAAAACTTACCTAAATTAGAAATAAATTAACAATATAATTGTTAGCAAAGAAAAGACAAATAAAGTAAACATATTTTACACTCAGGTCCTATCTAGTTGATATCCGTAGAAGATCTAATTTTGCGTTTTTCGCCATTTACTTTGGCTATGACGGCACCGTCCATTGTCCATACATTTTGAATACCGTATTTTTGTATACTGTCTTGTAGCAGGCGATAGCGACACTTCGTTAGGTCCTCGCGAACAGTGACCCCACTTCCTTTCAACTTTTTCTTGCTTAGAAAAACTTCACTGCGCTTGCGGTAACTAACAAATTTCACTATTATAGCCCGCGGTCTTTCTGCATTATTAACACCAACACGGTGACTTCTGTCAATGTCTGTCACTGATAGATCGACAACGATTTTTTTGGCCACCTCGATGGCTTTCTGGTCAGTGTCCTCTCCGGCCTCTTCTTTTACACCAAAAATTCTGAGGCATTGACGTCTCTGGTATTGTTCTAGATCGTCTAATTTATTTTCCAACACCTCAATCTTTCTGTCTTTTTCATCGAGGGTCTTTTTCAGATCCTCAATTACTTTAGTGTTGTCCTCGATGGTCTTCTGCAGTTCCGCCACTACCTGGTCCCGCAACATGGACACAAACACCTGCAGAGTGCTGGGATCCTGCGCAGCGCCTCTTTCACCACACGTTTCACTGCTTCCTCCGTAGAACTTGTCGAATCATTGTTTGAAATTACGTGTGTTTTTACCCATGTTGTTAAATGTACACACTTTTGACACTAACTGATATAAATTTAAACTTAAACTGACTACGAATATACAACTTTAACTATGAAATAACGAAGACACCTGCTGAAAAGTAACTTAAAACCTGGAGCGTAACTTGTGCGTGTTAGTAGCTAGCCGCCATTGTGTACATTGTGAAGTCTTTATAAGGGAAGGGGTAGGGCAATGTACACTCATTTCTTACTCATAGAATAATGGCTAACTAAATTTTGGCATTATGGAACCCGTTGTTTCATGACAGCGTGAAAATAAGCTCTCCATACATCCCTATCCTGTGCTAATATTCTCCAATCATCCCCTGTATAATTTATTTTCTTCAAATCAAGGTTAATGTTATTTTTCCACCTCATTCTTGGTCTATGTACTGAGCGTTTTTCTCTCTGGTTTTCATACAAGGAGTTTCAATCTCCCTCTTTATTTCCTGCCCAACACAGTCTATGTGACTAAATCAAAATATAATTTAAATAATAACTGGATTGTAGATATAATATGTATTAATTGTGTTTGTCCACCGCTGTGGTCTCGAGGAAGTCACGCAGCAGGCCCGGGTTCGATTCCCGGTCGGGACAGGCTCCTGGGTGAGGTTTTTTCGGTTTTTTTTTCTCTCACTTGTAAGACAAATGTCAGGAATCTTAGGGCTCAACGGTTCCCGAAAATCATCCGGCCATCATCATCACCCTTATCATTGTTACCATCATCATCCTTCACCGGTGTGGAAAGCAACGGTAAGCTACCACACCTATAATTCCCAAATAAAGCTGTAAAGCACAGCAAGAAAATGCTGTGACTGCAGTAAAAGACCTGCCCTCGGGCGGAATTACTATGGATGGAATTGTGTTTATTATAATTTAGATATAACAATTAATATTGTATTTTTTTTAATCCTGGTTGATTGGTAGAAAAGGCCTTAAGACCTTAACTCGGCCAGGTAAAATAAAGTTGATATTATTATTATTATTATTATTATTAATTATTATTATTATTATTTTACTCTTATTATTATTATTATTATTATTATTATTATTATTATTATTATTATTATTATTATTATCACTATTATTATTACTATGTCCACCGCTGTGTTCTCGAGGTAGCGTGCTGCCTTGTCACGCAGCGGGCCCGGGTTCGATCCCCGTTCGGGGCAGTTTTTCTGGGTGAGGTTTTTATCGGGGTTTTTCCTCACCTGTAAGACAAATGTCAGGAAAACTTTAAGGCCCAAGCGGTCCCCGAAATCATATGGCCATCATCCTTATCATTATCATCCTTACCATTATCATTATCATCATCATCCTTCACCGGTGTGGAAAGCAACGGGAAGCTACCACACCTACACAATTCCCTAGTAAAGCTGCAAGCAAAGCATGAAAATATTATGATTGAGTGAAGGACCTGCCTTCGGGCAGAATTACTATGGATGGATTATTACTATTATTATTATTATTATTATTATTATTATTATTATTATTATTATTATTATTATTATTATTATTATTATATCTGCTGTGCCATTAAAGGTCATTTAGCTCACTATTATATGGGGCCTACTCTTATCCAGTCGCCTGTCTGTTCACTTCTCTTTGGTCCAAAATTTTTCCTAACAACTTTATTTTCAAAACTCGTAATCTTTTCTCCTGTCTTAAAATAGGAGTCCATGTTTCGCATCCATATAATGTAACATGTGAGTATATCAGTTTTCAGTTTAGCGTTTTTTCGGGAGAAGATAGGATGACAAGAGTCCCTGTAATTCGGAATTAAGTCTTCGTATTAATAGTTGAATGCAGGCTTTCACGGCCGGTAATCATAATGTTGAGTGATTCCGGGTTATGTGGCCGTGGTCCATAGTTGGTGTTGATACCAGACGTTTCGCCCTCAGAGTGATCTAAGTAGATCTTCCGACCAGGAAACACGCCTAGAAGCACTCGCCACTGAAGATGCCCTCCGCAGTTGAGGGCGAAACGTCTGGTATCAACACCAACTATGGACCACGGCCACATAACCCGGAATCACTCAACATTATAACATTAAGTCTTCGTATGTTTAATTACTTTTTGCACCTTATTCCTGTTTGTAATTATTTTTCGCTACAGTTGTTTATTTCCATAGCTAATACAGCAAGGCAATCTATATATTTTTGTACATAATTGTTAAACATTCCATATAACATATGAAAAATAAATTTTATAGGCCTACTAATTATACTTGTCGAATTGTAGGCCTAGTTATTTCGAATTTTAGTAAAACATATTTAACTGTATGACTCAATGTGTTTTTTAATTCAATGCCACCAGTTTGTCATTTCGACATTCCTGGCATTCTCTCCTGGCATTGGTGTATTGTAATCCACTTCTGAGGTTGGGGCGCCTGGAAGGCTGGTTTACGCAGCTCCTATGATACTGTAGGTGATGATGCTGATAATGATGCGCCAGAAGAGGCCTTGAACTAAAATGAATCTACTGAGTCGAAAACCATATTGATAATAATGATGGCCAGATTAATTTCGAATACACTTTGAGTCTAAAAGTTTTTTGACATTTGTCATAAAAGTAAGGAAAAACCCTGAAAAAACCTTTACCCAGGATACTTGTTCCTACCTATAGCCGAAATTGGGCCCGCTGCGTCACGAGACAGCACGCTACCTCGAGACCACAGCGGTGGACATTCACCATATTTATTAATAAACGTACTGAAATAATGTCGTTGAAGGACATCTAATTGCATGTCTAACTTGAATTTATTAATTGTCCTATTTATATCACAATTAGATTGAAAGATGATTTTTTTTATTTATTGGGCAAAGCCCAAGCATTACAAATCAAGGTCAGATGCTGTCACATAACACAGATGGCAAAATATTAACATAACATGACACCCGGATGTGTTGTGTGTATATGTGTGTGTGTGTGTGTGTGTGTTAGTGAGTGCGTGCATGACATCCGCTTAGAAGTACTTAAAATGTTCTAATGTAATATTCAAAGGTAAAAGTTCATTTAATTAATTTACACAATAGGTGCAAAGATTTTATTTCCGCTCTCATTCTAGCCTCTTTTTTAACCCTTAAATTCGTAATGTATCCTTTTGGATACATCAGTTGGTTTAATTAATTTAATATTTTAAATAAATCAGAAGAAAACGAACAAAAATAAACCACTTAAATGTGTGTCTAATTATACAATATGCCTAATTATAACAGTTACATAAGATTCCGTTTTCACTGCGGTCCGCCACATCCAAATAACTAACAGAAGAAATTTGTGTTTTGCCAATTTGAGGATCAAGAAAAGTGCATATATTCCGTATAATCAAAGCCTAATCCATTTAACATGTTGTACATCTTCATCTTCTTCTTTTTCTTCTTCTTCTTCTTCTTCTTCTTCACGGTTTAGGCTTATTTTCTAGTCTGTTCCTGCTCCAAATTGCTGCTCTTTCCATCTTTTCCTTGGTCTTCCCAAACTTCTTCTTCCTCGTGGTGAATAGTTGTATGCTGCTTTTGGTATTCTATTCTCAGTCATCCTTGCCAAGTGTTCTTTCCAGTTTGTACATCATTTCTTCATCATCGTTAACTCAACTAATCATGGGTCCTGGCTGACCTACGAAGTCTCATTTCGTGCCTGTTCCTAAATAGGTCCGCCCGGCTGTTTTCTCTTCAGATTTCGTAACTGGCTGTTTTTTTTACAAGATGGGGTTGTCAGGACCAAGCTCAACCACCCTGCAATCCAGGGCGGGCGATGATTTTCTTTCGGGGTTTTATTTCTTAGCTTGGGACCCAATTATAGCGTCGGGAACTCGATTTCTACCCTTGCATGACTTAGCGTTACCCAGGGGCCATGACGAGGACAACAATGCGTAGGACTTGGTAAGAACACGTGGCTTTACTCGATCTTTTAAATGGTATACAGTCATCAACAGGCTATATACCCTCGACGCCTTCTACTTTTGTCACCCCCATTTCCTCGGTCTCCTTATAAATCTGTTTCCGTCAGATCATGGGACTAATATTCTATGTGCGTTTTTTAACTGTTATATGTCAGTTCAACATGTAAATTTAAGTTTGTTAACTATGGAAATTGTACCATACAGTAATCTACTCACATTTTCTTTTCTGTAATTAACGGTAATTTATAATTGAATATATTGACTTAGACTTTCACGGCCGGAGTTAGTAAGAAGATCAAGCAGAAGATTTACGGGCTGTTGGCCGTGGTCTTGAGACTTTTAGTTCTCCGATGTTTCGCCAGAGACTTTGTCCGGCATCCTCAAGGGTTCTCTCTCTCAAGACAACCCTTGAGTATGCCGGTCGCAGTCTCTGAAGAATCGTCGGAGAACTACAAGCCTCAAGACCACGGCAAGCTCGGAAATCTTCTACAAGATCATCATAATAATTACATATTTTATAGCAATGAACATGTTCTAGATAAACATTAAAACTTTAGTATATATATATATATATATATATATATAAACACACATATATCATCATCATCATCATAGTACATTCACGAATTTAGGCCATTTGTTGACCTGTTTCAGCCTCAAGAGAAACACCATCCAGAAGTCTTTTGAGTGGAGGTCCTGGTCTTCTTCCTGAAGGTTGATATCTTAACATTTGTTTGGGTATTCTGTGATCTTCCATTCGATGGGCATGTTGCATCCATCTTGACTTATAATCACAAATTTTGTTTTCTAAAGGTTCCATGTGTAATTCCTCTAAGATATTTTTGTGATCTGGTAGTGTGTATCCTGCAGTCCTCCGAAGATATCTGATTTCAGCAGATCTAAGTCTCTGTATATCCTTCTGTTTCAACGTCCATACTTCGCTACCATACAAAAGAGTTGGAAGAGTTAGTGTATTATATAAGTTACTTTTAGTCTTGAATGTTTTTTGGACTAACTCTGGCTTGAAGATATAATTTATTAACCCCAAAATTCTTAAAAATTTAGATATTTTTGCATTTACATCCTTTTCTTCTTCTTGTGAGACATTGCATCCTAAATATGTAAAATTATTCACCTGCTCCAAAATTTTATTGTCAAGCACCAAAATTTTACTTACTTACTGACAGGATCTACACCTTGAAATGTCATAATTTTCGTTTTCTCTGCCGATATCTTCTATCCATATTCTTCTGTAATTTTGTTATATATTTTATTTTTCATAGTAATTCTGTCCGAAAGCAGGTGCTTCACTGCAATCATAGCATTTTCGTGCTATGCTTGCAGCTTTACCAGGGAATTGTAGATGTGGTAGCTTCCCGTTGCTTTCCACACCGTGAAGGATGATGATGATAATGACAAGGATGATGATGATGATTTCGGGGACCGTTTGGGCCTTAACGTTTTCCTGAGATTTGTCTTACAGTTGAGGAAAAACCCCGATAAAAACCTCACCCTGAAAAACTTCCCTGGCCGGGGATCGAACCCGGGCCCACTGCGTGACAAGGCAGCACGCTACCTCGAGACCACAGCAGTGGACTTGTTATATATATATATTATATATATATATATATATATATATATATAATAACACCATCTCCTCCTCCTGTATAATAGCTTAACCTCTAACCTCATAGAAACCTCATAGATACGTTGGTCGGCCGAAGAGATTTTAAGCCATGGGTCAGAAGATTTCTGGGCTCGTAAAAGAACATCAAGTCTAAGTTAGTTCCTCTGAGCAAAATTTAACCAACCTACCCCATCCAAGTAATAACTTAGTTGTCTACTAGGCCCTATATGTCTCATTCATGTAACTCATAGACATCTGTTTAGAAATGTGCGTGACAAAATTAGCTTGGTCAAGAATTTCCAACTACGGGAGCACCCAAGTCTGCACGAGGGGCGTATGTGATATACGCATACAGAGGTACATTTAAATGCCCCATGACACTTGGAACTTATAGAGGAATGACCTGTCGGGAGAAAAATTTAAACTTTGGACCACACACATACTTTTTTAACAACAAGGACATGGAGGAACCTTCCCGAATGAGCGATCAGCTCAATCCAGGGCCTCCTCCGAGGGGAAAAAAACAACATTAAGAAGAAATATACCATTCACTCACACATTCATACTAAATATGCCAAATATACTGACGATTATGGTGACCAGAATTTGTTTGTGGATGGTTTGGATCTGAGAGTTTCCTGACATGTTTTATAGGCGAGGAAAAATCCCAAAAAGAAATAACATTATCCACGATACTTGTTCTGACAAATATTCGTACCCTGGCCCGCTGTGTAAGATGAAGCGACACTACCCCTAGACATAACATACGTTTGGTATTTTTCTGCAGTTTTAATTACAAAAATAATGGTATTGAAGAGAAATTAACAAGTAATTGCACTTAATGTTGCAGAGAAGTTGTGTGTGGCAGGCGAGGTTGGGGGTGGTCAAGAAAGAAAGCGGCCTTGGCATATTTGATACACTATTCTAACACGTTCCTGCCACCATCGAATGAAGCCAGTTTCTTCAGGTCCACATGGACAAAATTATGCAATATAATTTCAATACATTTTTAATCTACAAAATCCAGTCGCAATTAAAATTTTAATTATCATAAGTAATGCCACGAGTGATTTCCAAATTACCAATAAACTCAACGAGTCACGAAGTGACAAGTGAATTTATCTAGAGGATTTGAAAATGAAAAGTGGCATTTGCCAGGGCCATTTGACGAATACAATTAAGCTGTTTACTCACAATTCATTATTTAAATATAGTTACCTCTATTTTAAAGTATTTATACATCTAATGTAAACGGCGATGTTTGAAAACAAATCAGAAATGTGATGTTATATATATTCACTGCAACTTAATCATATTATTTATTTCCAAATAGGATCGTAATATTGTAAGAATGCACCCTAGTGGATAAATAATGAAACACACGAAACTGTATATTATAATCAACATTAAGTTTTTAATTTATTATTTTAGTAAAGAACTCAGTAAAATCAAGGAATCCGTTCATTATTTGTTGGAGAGAAATAATGCTCTGACCTGTTCAGAATATTAAAAAGGGGGAGCTTCCTTTATCACAAAAGCAAGAGCTGATAACGGGAAATCGATAAAAAATTCATTGAAACGTGATTGGTCATTGACTACCATTTGGGGCATGAGTTAAATAGTCTATAGGATGATATTGCAATGCCGTAATGTGTAAAATTTGTTTCCAGTATTCAACAAGAATTACTTTGATATTATGTAGTTTGGAAAAAAGTGTATATATAAATAATTTTTTTTTCTCAGTTCCAAGATAACTCCTTCGGACTTAAGTTGACTCAAATACGAAATGTCATGCAAAACATATTACATAAAGAATCAGTAATAATTGTGGTAGTCTACCTTCGTACGTCCTGCATGGAGACATGGGTACTCCCTATCGGGAGTTTATTGACGAAGCTAATTATGATACGTTTACTTCCTTACATATGTCAGCGAATGTCATGTATCAATGCTTTTAATATTCGTGGTCAACCTCCGTTGAGGTTATAGAATGAAATATTAAAATTATAAAATTTAAGAAAATTAGAAAGAGAAAATAGCGTAAAAAAATAATTGGGTTTCATTCGCTTATACAGGAAATAAACAATAAAACTAGCTAAATCAATAAAATAACACGATCAAGATATATATTTTATTCAATGCTTCCACGTTTTCATTTCGATATTCTGGTATTCTCTCTTAGCATGGCGTTATTGTAACCCACTTATGAGATTGGGGCGTCTGGGAGGCGGGGTTACGTTGCCTCGACGATATGAGATAGGTAATGAAGCGCCAGGAGAGGCCTTAATTAATATGTTAATGGTGGCTAGATGATGTTTGAGTACAGCTTGATTCTCAAAGTTTCCTGACATTAGTCTTACAGGTGAGGAAAAACTTCGAACCCAGGAAATTTGTCCCGACCGGGGATCAAACACAGGCCCACTGCTTGACAAGGCAGCACGCTACCTACGATAAAAATATAAAAATCTCATTTGCCTTTGTTCGTGGCATCATACACGGACATTAACCCGACCTAAGGGGAACCAGGGACATCTTCCTTGAACCCACTTAGGTAACTCTTAGCAGGCGCGTCCACGACGCGGGGGTGGACCCGACTCTAAGTCGGTGACTAAGTTCTGCTAAGGACCCAGTATTGCGGGGTATAACGCTTTACCCTTGTCCAGGGTTACGGATGAAGACCATAATGGCAGCGAAGGCGAGGAAGAAAATATTACGACTCGACCGAACTGGCAGAGGAGGAAAATTTCAACTCGGCGGAACTGGCAGAAGTGGCAACTCTTTCTCCAGAGTTTAAAAGGAGCCCATACTCGGGGTAACAGGAGTGAAGTCTCCAACGACTTAAGTCGGAAGGAGCAACCCTTTCTGCGGGGATTATACACAGAAGAGCACGTCCAGAGGCTCTAAGGTGGCAGCCCCACCACTAGACTTGTCCTGCGTAACGCTCGCAACGTGAACAGGAGACATTTACATTACTGGCAACCATCAAGTGAATAACCGGACTGAAAATTTTACAAAATTATGGCAGTGCCTATCTTAACATATGCAAGTGAAAATTGGACTCTTAACCGTTCAGACAGAAGGAAAATAGAAACTGCAAAAATGAAGTTCCTACGTTCTTTAGCAGGTGTGACAATTTTGGACAAGAAAAGAAGTGAGGATATTAGGAATGACTTAAATATTTTCAATTTAACAAATAGAATTGAAAAATGAGAAACAACTGGTATGAACATGTCAAGAGAATGCCTACAGATAGAATCCCTCAGCTGTTACTAAAGTACAAACCAATAGGACATAGAAATGTTGGACGCCCATTTACTAGATGGGAGGATTCATTAAATCCCACTTGATGTGAAAACAGGTCAAAAGGCCTAATTTCATGAAGCAGAAGAAGAAGAAGAAAACCGATAATAAACTAAATACTATTATTTTAAACAAAACAGATGAAAATAATATATACGAAAACATAGGCGTTTATAAAATCAAGTGAAATAATTGTGACTGTTTAACTCATGCCCCAAATGGGAGTCAATGACCAATCGCATTTCAATGATTTTTTAAAATTTAAAATCAATCACAGTCGTGTTTCGCCTAAAATTTACCAACTAAAGTTTATCATAATAAAGAAAGCACCTCCTTTTTAATATTCTGAATAGGTCATAGCATTATTTTGCAGTGACTGACCCCCTAAGAAATACGGCTACCAGATTGTATATATAGTGTATGAGTATCAGCAGAAAGCGCATGCGATATATAATATAAAAACATTTGTAACAATTGATTATACCACAAAAAAAAAAGAAAACACTGTTTGCACTTTCTAAAACGATTTATTTTTCCAGGAAATGACGTTCCGGAAAATATAATTGACATATTTACATCATAGAACATCAGAAACCTATAACGTTGGTTATAAATTTCTCCACTAGGGTGCATTCCTATGGCAATAAATAATATTATGATCTGGTTGCAGTGATGAACAAAGGAAGGAAATGAAGCGTAACAATCGTTTCTCATTTGTTTTCAAACATCGCCGTTTACATTAAATACATAAATATTTTTA
Organism: Diploptera punctata; assembly: GCA_030220185.1. NCBI lineage: Eukaryota > Metazoa > Arthropoda > Insecta > Blattodea > Blaberidae > Diploptera > Diploptera punctata. The sequence continues at coordinate 3,061,695 of JASPKZ010002687.1, read as the reverse complement.
ATTAACTACAGTTAAATAATGAGTTGTGAGTAAACAGCTTAATTTTATTCGTTAAATATTCCAACTTATGATATGTTTTATATCTGCTGGTCCGCCAGGAACTTTTACACAAGATTAAGTGAACATATTAAGGACTTCATAAACAGGGGAGGAAAATGAAGCTTTGCCAATCAACTAATAGAATAAAATCATCAGTTCAACGACAGTCGATAATATAATGACAAATTTGCACAGAGAAAGTATTAACTACAAAATCAACACCCTAGAGGGCATTGAAACAAATTGTTGAACGAGAATACACCCAAAGACCTGAACCGCGGTATAAAATCTACTAAAACCTTCAGTGTCATTGTAGATGCTGATGATGGAAGACTGACCTCTAAAAGGCCTACTTTTTAATGTTGGACGATGTTTTATAAACAGCGGTTTGTTTTAGTAGATGGCGACTCTTACAACAGGTACGAATTTTATAATTTTATTATTTGAATGACATGTAGTCAATACATCGCTTCGGAGAGACATCTCGTATGCAACTAAGATATTTGGCTTACTTGGATGCAAAAGTTCGGTAAATTTTGCTCAGAAGCACTAATTTAGGTATGAGGTTATTTTACGAGTTCGAAATTTTTCTGAATCGAGTTCCATGGCTTAAGGTCATTCCCGGATAACTTTTCCCTTAGATTTTTCCATGCTGAAAATGCAAAGACACCGGCCGGGTTTGATCCCGGAACCCTCGGGACTAGAGGCAAGGAACATATCCCCAGACCACCAAGGCCGTTGAGTAATAAAATAATTAACGAAAATTGGTTAAACCAAATAAATTTACTTGGTTTTAGAGGGTCAGCAGGAGACAGACAATCCAAATCACAGATCATTTATCCGAGTTAATCTTCTTCTTCTTCTGCTTCATGAAATTAGGCCTTTTGACCTGTTTTCACACATCAAGTGGGATTTAATGAATCCTCCCATCTAGTAAATGGGCGTCCAACATTTATCCGAGTTAATATTTGTTAAATATATTCTTACTTTTCGTACTTACAATACAGCAGTAAAATAAAACAGAATTACGAGTATAGAAAGGTATGAGATGTTTTCCTCTACTGTTCAATTATGTACTAGGTCATGCTATCAAATCGTTAGAGGACGAAGAAGGCGTGCAACTCAATGGTATTAATAAGCTGTTAGTATATGCTGATGTATTATTATTAGGAGATAATGAGGAGATGGGCCTACTAAAGGGCAACACGCACACTCTATTGGGAGTAATTAGGACCGGTATAAAACATCAATTAAATGAGATATATGGTCACACGCAGAAAATCATTATATAACAGAAATGCCCAGTTAATGAAAATTGAGGCAAATTTTGAACAAGTGACTGAATTAAAAAATCTTGGAACAATAACTGCAAACAAATACGAGGTAAAAGGTACAGGCCTCAGGAGGCCCTTGGGGTAGTGGGAGATTAAGGCTCGTACTTTTCTGGACAATCGGCACATGATGTCAGCTGGGTTGTCAGCCCTGCGTGACGGCCGTCTTTATCCCCAGAACAAGCGTCTGGTACTCATTTCCGTTAGAGATGGAGTCGACCTCAGGGCCATAGTGCTGCCAGAAGGTTTGGGTTTGTTCAAAAATCCTGACCCCAACGGGACTCGAACCCTCGACCTTCCGGCTTGTAGTGTAGTGTCTTAACCACTACGCTACGGCGTGCAGTTTTTTATCGTGTTTTCAAATATGTATTCGGAATTACTCCATCACCCACAGTTTTTTTTATTTCAATTTCAATTAATGGATTTAAATAATTATTTTTTAATAAACATTTTTTCGTCCATTTGTCCATTGTAAAATAAAACCAAATGAGCTAACTCAGGAGATTTCAGCTATGGAAAAGAGATATCAAAGCAAATGGAATCCTAATACGCTGGCCGATTATTGTTGGACCATCAAGAGGGATGCTCCACAGGAGAAATATTGCAGAAAATCGTCATTTTTTACTTTCTAGGTGAGTCGGAATGTTCGAATATTGTGTAGTTATGAATATAGAAAATATTAAAGTGTTTGAAATTATAAATTCCTGTCTCTCAGAAACCTTGCCTGATGTAGAAATACCGATATCATATTTGAATTCAGGAGAAAAAATACTATCAGAATCACATATTTTTCTTTCTGAGACAAAAAAAAAGTTTCTGTTTTGTTGCTCAGTGTAATTAACATCAGAATCTAACATATTTTGATACTGGATTGTGTCAATCAAATTAAACGATAATTTTGATAATTAACTAATTTGTCACCTAATCCCCAATACTTCTGAAGAATTGTTTCTCTTCTTTCTAGATCCATGTCTTTAAATTTGAATTTGCAATTTCTCTGAGAGCTCGGTTTTAGTGACCGGCAGGAAAATGTTCATCCCTGCAATCCAGTCTCAGGTTTCTGTTAAGTTTTGATTTGTTTTTGCTCAGTTCTTTGGTTTTCGCACTCCCTTTCTGGATTTCAACGGAGATGATTCTTGTTGTGCCTCAGCGGTTATCATTCTGCCCCTAACTAACTATCTCACTGGCACTAACGAACCCGTAGGTTCATGACCGCGCGGACATAAGCTCTCCATATATCCCTATCCTGAGCCAATGTTTTCCAATCATCCCCTGTATAATCTACTTCTCTCAAATAATAGTTAATGTTATTCTCCCACGTCATTCTTGGTCTACCAACTGGGCGTTTTCCCTCTGGATTTTCTACAAGAAGCTTCCATGCTAGTCTTTCATTCCCGATTCGTGCCACATGTCCTGCCCATCGCAGTCTACGATACTTAACTGTTCTCATTATATCTGGCTTCCTATAAAGACCATGTAATTCACTGTTATTCAGTTTTCTCCATTCACCTGTCTGTTCATCTCTCTTTTGTCCAAAAATGTTCCTAATTATTTTCAAATAGGCCTACTCGTAATCTCCTTTCCTCCCTTAAAGTAAGAGTCCATGTTTCGCATCCATATAATATAACTGGTAGAATAATGGTTTTATATATTTTCAGTTTAACGTTTTTTGAAAGGAGTTGGGCCTATGTTTAATTTCCTTGTCAATCCATTCTGCTTCAGCTGATAATATTAATTGTTTATACGGCACTCTAATTACCGTATATTTCCGAGTGAGACGCGCTTTTACCCGAAATATTGGGTCCTGAAAATGGTGGCGCGCCTTACAGTCGCGTACAAATGATACAATTTTAGGTTATGGTAAGTCTCTATCGTCGGACATTTGTTTCTGCAACACCGAAACATCGACTAGCATGTTGGTTTCCTAATTTTCCGGCGTGTAAGAAAACTTTTCCTTTTAAACTGGCATTGAAAGATATTCGCTTGTTTAGTTCTCTTTCCATTACAAACAGTCTAAATAGAAATTTGACGTTACGAACTCAATTCTGACTTCTTACTAAGTTTTCTTTTCTATTATTAGCTACCGGTAAATTTTTTATTTTTTTTATTTTTTGTGGTGGCTCCGTGACGCAAGCGGTTAGACGCTGGGGTCACAAGATCGAGTCTCGGTCACTACACGTGGGTTTCATGGTGGAGGAAAGGGAGTTTGGGCACGTTTTTCTCCGGGTTTCTCCCGCATTCCCCTGCCACAAATTTCATTCCACCATTTCTCCATACTCACCTCATCCATTTCGTTTATCCGCCCCTTTGACGGTGCGTCAGGAATGGTCGACCGGCACCTTTGTAGTACACAGACCTCTATAAATTATAGAGGCTTCATCTCATCTCTTTCCTCGAGCCGACCCTGAGTTGGACATGAGTTGAGGACAATATATATTAACCCATTTTTCTCAGAAATAATTCCAAAAGTGCATGCTTGATAGAGACTCTAAAAAACACAATATAGGCCTAGCTAACAGAAGTCAAGACAAACTTTTTATGATGTACGGTACATATTTTCGCGATCTGATATTAAATTTTTGCTTTTCTGTCGTACATCTGGTTTTGAGATTAACCTTAAGTCTCATTTATTATTATTTTTTTTACTTTCTTGTACCTTGATTTCGGGGTGCGCCTTGTATTTACGTGCGCCTTATTCGGACATTTACTAAATAAGCTAATAAGTGTAACAGTTCAATTCATAATGATCTTGAAGAAGATTTTCTGTGGCTGTATCAAAGCCTATGAGGATTATACCAGACGCAGTCTCTGGCGAAACGACGGGGAACTGCAGGCCTCACAACCACGGCCTACAGCCCGAAAATCTTCTTCAAGATCACCATAGAAACTCAGGCCGTGAAAGTCTACGTCAATACATTAGTTTCTATTCATATTTCAAATCCTATTAATACAGATTTGACTGGACGCGTGACTTTTGAGATAGCCGGGGACAATAAATTAAACATTATGCCAATTCCAGACTTTCTCTTAATTCCGATTATCCTTACTACTCCAATCCATGACCCTCAACTTTATATCAATCATTATTCCATAATTTCATTATAATGAATAAATAGATAGAATTCCTTCAACTTACCCACAAGTTGTATCAGTCAAGACTTATTTCTCAGCTGCTGGAATCTCGTGTATAATTCCTTTATGGAGATGCCGAACACGAATTTCTTCTGCTCATAATGCTTTCTTCGAGTTTCCATGTTTAGTCTGCATAACTGTCATAAATTCTTCCTAAATACCACAATCATTCTGTAAAATACGTAACATAGACTATTTAACTGATGCCCCAAATGGGAGTCAATGAACAATCACATTTCAATGAATTTTGATTTACAACCAACCACAGTCATTTTTCACCTCGATTGTATCAACTTAATTTTATCATATTAAAATCAACCTCCTCCTTTCTAACATTTTGAATAGGTCTGAGCATTATTTTGCAGTGACTGCCTCTCTCAGAAATACGTTAAATATAACAACTTATAAATTAAGATGTAAGATTCCTAGAATGCAAGTGGCTCCCAGATTGCATATATAGTGCACGAATGTAACAAGATACTGCTTGCGTAATAAAATACAAAAAAATGGTAGCAATTGATTATACCACAAGAAAAAGAAACCACTGTTTGCACTTTCTAAAACGTATTATTTCTCTGGTATTTACGTTCCTGGAAATATAATTCAAATATTTACATCATAGGACATCAGGAATTAATTAATATCATATCATGTTGGTTATAAACAGTTTGATGTGTTTAATTGTTTCTCCACTAGGGTGCATTCTTACAATATTGCGATCATTTGGCAATAAATAATATGATTTGGTTGCAGTGATGAACAAATGAAACATAATAAACGTTTCTCATTTGTTTTAAACGTCGCCGTTTACATTAAATATATACATATTTTTAAATAACTACATTTAAATAATGATTTGTGAGTAAACAGCTTAATTTTATTCGTTCAATAGTCGTAACAAATGCCACTCTTGATTGCCAAATTCTCTAGATAAATTCAATAGTCTCTTCGTGACATCGTGAATTTATCGATAGTTTGGAAATCACTCCTGGCATTACTTATGATAATTACGACGTATAAATATTGAAATATTTTTGTAATATCTATACTCTCTTTAATTACCTTCTTCAATTTGGTATTCATCTCTTCTATACTCTATTGTCTATTTTGTTTTCCCTTATATTATTATTGCCCGCCGCTGTGGTCTCGAGGTGACGTGCTGCTTTGCCACGCAGCGGGCCTGGGTTCGATTCCCGGTCGGGACAGGCTCCTGGGTGAGGTTTTTCGGCGTTTTTCCTCATCTGTAGGACAAATGTCACGAAGCTTAGGGCCCAAAGGTCCCCGAAAATCATCCGGCCGTCATCATCATCCTTATCATTACCATCATCAGCCTTTACCTGTGTGGAAAGAAACGGGAAGCTACCACAACTATAATTTCCTAGTAAATCTGTAAAGCATAGCAGGAAAATGCTATGATTGCAGTGAAAGACCTCCTCGGGCAGAATTACTATGGATGTACATTATTATTTTATGTGTCAGAATTTATTTTATGTCTTGAAACTGGCCCATAAATTTATATATTTGTTTTCCCCCTCCTTTTACTTAAAACTTGGTTTATATATATATATATACACATAAGATTAAATGACATACTCAACATATTAGAAAAAAATAATGTATCTAAAAACCTCATCGCAATCATCAAAGAAATTTATTCAGAAACAGTACAACTATCAAATATAGAAACAGTAAATCTGAAGAAATTTTAATCCAGCAAGGAATATGACAAGGAGACTCATTAAGTCCCATATTGTTCACACTAATAATGGATGAAATCATCAAAGAACCAGAAGTTGAAGTTAGAAAAGGGATTAAAATAGGTAACAAAGAGCTGAAGATAATAAACTATGCTGATGACACAGGTCTAATTGCATAAAGTGAAGATGATTTGCAAATACTATTGTACAAATTTAGAATCATTGCAGCAAAATAAAACATGAAAATATCAACAAATAAAACCAAATCAATGGCAATATCCAAGGACCCACGACGTGTTACATTAGAAATAGAAGGGAAAAGTATAAAACAAGTCATGAGATTCAAATATTTATGAATAGAAATTAATAGCAGCAACAGAATAACAGATGAAATCCTCCATCAAGTAAATAATGCAAACAAAATATCGGGATGTTTAAACAATACTGTTTGGAAAAATAAAAATTGAAGAATAGATACAAAAGTAAGAATTTACAAATCTGTCATAAGACCAGTTCTAACATATGGTTGTGAATGCCGAACAGAAACTCAAAAAAACAAACAAATCAATGAAACAACCGAAATTAAAGTTTTAAGGAAAATCGTAGGAAACTAGCTGAGAGAGGAAATTCGCAGCTCTGTTATTTGAGAATAATGTGAAATTGAACCTATAAACCTCTGGATAAATGATAGAAAACTAAACTGGAACGATCACATAGATAGAATGGAGAACAGTAGATTAGTGAAGAAAGTACGTGACTGGACACCTCAGCAGCAAAGGTCTTTAGGACGACTACAACTACGATGAAAGGACGTCACCATAGCCCGGACCTGTAGTGAATGAACACGCAACAAGCTGCCAGCTTACATGCGTAGAGGAAGAAGAAGAAGAAATACATATATATGTCCACCGCTGTGGTCTCGAGGTAGCGTGCTGCCTTGTCACGCAGCGGGTCCGGGTTCCATCCCCGGTCGGGGCAGTTTTTCTGGGTGAGGTTTTTATCGGGGATTTTCCTCACCAGTAAGACAAATGTCAGGAAAACTTTAAGGCCCAAACGGTCCCCGAAATCATATGGCCATATCATTATCATCATCATCATCATTGTCAACCTTGACCGGTGTGAAAAGCAACGGGAAGCTACCACACTTACAATTCCCTAGTAAAGCTGCAGGCATAGCATGAAAATGCTATGATTGCAGTGAAGGACCTGCCCTTGGGCAGAATTACTATGGATGGATGGATGGATATATAAGGTAATTATTCACATGCTGCAACAAAACATTTTGTCTTTTTCCGTTTTTTTTTTATTTATATGGCACAGAATCCCCGAAATTGCGTATCACGTAGGCTATATTTGAATATATAACATCCACAAATGTGAAGTTGGTTTATAGAACTGAAAGGTCACATTCCTATTTCTCACTACCTTAAGGGCACAATGTTATCCAGTCTCCATTTTATTGCGCACTACATTGTGACCTTATGGAAATAAATTTGAAACCTTTTATCTAACAAATAGCAGTTTAACTAAATTTACGACCTGTTTTTATACTTTTGTCCCCGTTCTTCTCAAGGTGCTTTTTCTTTTCTGAGACTTTGGACACCTATATCAAATAACTTGTCGGCAACGTATCTCTAATCAGGTAAATTTACACCTCAAATATCATAGTGTTCATGTATTAATATAAAATAAAGTTATAAATAAATAGCAGTTACATTAATATTTTTGACGCTGAAAGTAATAATTCTCCATTCTAACAATACTATTTTCCATTAGCGAATTTCGAAGGAATGAAGGTATTGAGATTGTTTTCATGATGAGGTTAAAAAAAACTACAGATATTCACCGTTCCTATCTAATCTAATATATAAAAATGAATGTTTGTTTGTTTGTTCGTCCTTTATGCGCGGCCATACCGTTGATCCAATTGCAATGGGGTTTTTTGCAAAATCGTCGGGAGATTCCCGGGATGAACATAGGTTATAAGAGAGTTGTGACACTGAACTGCTACACCATTAAAAATCGCCCTTTATAGTGGAAAACGTGGAAAGAGTAGCTCTTTGGACGCTTGAATGGCTTACACTGCCTAAACCATAGCAAATACACAAAACTAATGTACACAGAATTGAATATCTCAAAACGCTCTACAAAAACGTCCGCGACAGTATATGTTTATCTCTTACGGATAACTCACAATAACCATTTTTGTCTTTCATTGATGCCAAGAAGATCGAGACAAGTACGTAGATTCCTGTGCAAGCATAGTAGAACATGGCGGGTATTCTTTTACGGATAACTCACAATAACGAATTTTGTCTTTTAGCTCATTTATGCCGAGAAGATCGAGATAAGTAGATTCCCGGGCAACACCTGGTAATCTGCACGGGAAATCTTAAAATAATTACGATATACGTTTATAATTATTTTTCATCTTACTTATTCGACTAATCATAATAAGTCCATTATTTTTTGTCTTTCAGCTCATTTATGCCTAGAAGATCGGGATGAGTAGATTCCCGGACAACGCCGGGTAAACAGCACGGGGTATCTAAAATGAATTGCGATATAAATTTTTCCTTTTACTTATTTAACTAAACACAAAACACATTGTATTGACTTAGGCTTTCACGGCCGGAGTTGCTATGATGATCTCGAAGAAGATTTCTGGGCTGTAGGCCGTGGTCTCGAGCTTGAAGTTCCCGCCTGAGACCACCGCCTACAACCCGGAAATATTCTTCGAGATCATCATAAAACACATTCATTTTCGTATTTCAGCTCATTTATGTCAAGAAGATGGGGCAAGTAGATTCCCGGGCAACGCCGGGTAATCAGCACGAGGTATCTAAAAAAAATCCTTATCCTTAGTAATTCTGCCCGAAGGCAGGCCTTTCACTGCAACCATATCATTTTCATGCTACGCTTGCAGTTTTACTAGGGAATTCTAAGTGTGGTAGCTTCCCGTTGTTTTCCACACCGGTGAAGGATGATGATAATGATGAGGATGGTAATGATGATGATGATGATTGCCATATGATTTCGGGGCCGTTTGGGCCTTAAAGTTTCCCTGACATTTGTCTTACAGGTGAGGAAAAACCCCGATAAAAACCTCACCCAGAAAATCTGCCCCGACCGGGGATCGAACCCGGGCTCGCTGCGTGACAAGGCAGCACGCTACCTCGAGACCACAGCGGTGGACTAAAAAAAATAAATTACATATATTTTTTCTCTTTTACTTATTCAACTAATCATAAAAGCACATTAATTATCATTTATTTAGGCGTAGCAACGCACGCCGGGTATTAGCTAGTAGACATTAAAAATGACCATATCTTATATTGCAAAATGGGACAATAAATTCAACTTGCTGTGGAATTCTCTTAGTTTACGCAATTCCTGCGTGACAGACTTGTTATATGCAGAGTAGCAGAGCACTAACTAGTTAAGAAACCATAGTGATCTATGTCAATCTGAATACCTTTGAAATGTCATTTATATGAATAAAAAGTGGCCTTCCTTTTCCTTCCATAAGTTATGTGGATAATATGACTTTTCACTTTATTGAAAGTCACGTCAGAATTCTAAAACGTTACGTAATAGGCAGCAGCAATGACAGAAGCTACTGATGCTTCCAGTTGATTATAATGACTTCATTGACACTTTTTGCTCTACTCCATCGATGATATAAATATTAGTTTTATGATAGCCTTCGGTTACTTACGGTATTCTTAAGATGCGCATGCCTCTGGAATTAGCTTGGATAACATTACAAAACTGGAGCCTAATAAGAGCAATAAATGTGCATGAGAAGATATGTGCGTGTTGACTTGTTGTATAAATTCAGGGACGTTCTAACAAAAAATTGAGATATTTCTGGGAAATATATTCATAAACTAATGGAATGCTATCAATTTCACGAGATTTAAAATGATAAATAAACTGATATTTATATATTTTTTTTGTATTCAGTGCCCCAGGTTGTAATTTGGAGATTTCGGATGTTCCCTCCTGGCATAGGCATAATTGTTATTTTATTTTTATTAATTTATTTGTTTATTTATTTAGCCTGGTGGAGTTAAGGGCCATGTGGCTTTCTCTTCCACTCACCAGGACAAACATGTTACATTATAATATAGCAATCACGTTTAACTTTAATGTCATACATTACGTAAATTAAGATTTGATCAATCGGATATTTATAAGATTAAGATTGATAATATAATAATGTTAATGGCAATTAAATTTAAAACTAAAACTAATAATAAAATGTGCACAAGCAAGTAAATTAAATAGTTTGGTAGACTTTCAATATCTAATATAGGCCTACATAACGAACAAAGAAAAATAATGAAATTTAAGAAACTAATTTATCGATTATTGTATTGTATTGTAAGCCTATGTTTTCCTTTACAGAGATTTAGGCGCTCTCCCTCAACAGGGAAGAATTTGAACCATACTAATTTAGTTTCACTTGTTTTCGTACAGATGTCATTTTGAGTGGTAGATGATCAGCGTTCCGCCTCATACTGACATCTAGGAAACCAAGGTAGTACTAGGACGGGAAAATTCGGTAAATTTTGCTTAGAGGCCTTTTCATTCAGGCTTAAGGATATTTTGCGAGCCTGAAAATCTTCAGACTCAAGACCCACGGCTTAAAGTCCCTCCCGGAGGACTTGCTCCTTGAATTTTTCCGTCCTGAAAAATCCATCGACCCCGGCCGGGTTTGAACCCGCGAACCTTGGGACCAGCGGCAAGGAGCATAACCACTAGTCCACCGATTATATGATATTAAAACAAACAAATGAAAATATTTCTTATTCCTATTATTATTTTCATAAAATAAATTAAACTATTAATTGTTAAAATAATAGTGTAACTTCGGGTAATTGGACCCCTAATTTGATTACGTTGTTTTTTTTTTCTTCTTTTAATTAAGGGATTTGAATTTTGTTTAATTGCAGTGATCATTAATATTATACATATGAAATAGCATTGTTATTTTATTCAAATATGGAAACATCTTCATAATTTATAAACTTTTTACATTACAAGAAAGGTCTACTTTAACCTCCATATTCGGGTAAAGTGGACCCCAGAATCCATTCTAGCTTTTAGACTATTTTAAGTTTATTTACTCTATTAATTCATACAGACAGACACAAATTAATCTGAAAGTATTTGTGGCTGATCATAATTAAAAAGCGTTGATATTTATTTAATGTTTTGAAAAATTATCTTTGATTATAACATTCACACGTCATTCATATGCAGGCAGCGACGGTCTTTGGGTTTAGGTAAAATTACAAGGGTATTAAATAAAATCAATTAAGTGAATGACTTTTATATATAGCACCCTTGTTGATAAAATATACGTATTCGTGTAAAGTGGACCCGAGTCCACTTCAACCGCCTCATGGAGGGTCTACAATTACCCAATTCCTTCGTTATCTTTAATTATTTTATACAGCAGCCCATGTCATATAATAGCTAACCAAACCCGTCAGTATATTAAAAAAGCATATACATAATATAATATATTTAGGAGATTTTTTCAACATTTGTTATATTCAATAGCAGAAATTAGGAATTAATTCTTAGCTTGAAAAACTTTTAAACGGTCGTTTTCATAAATATCACAAATAAACCTTTCTCCGCACAAACAATAAAGAAAACTGGCCTTGTACACGTCAAAGCTGATGAGAGGAAAAAATTAAAATATGTCCTGTTCTAGGGCAGCACCAATTAAAAGGATATTAACAGGGTCCACTCAAACCGAAAGGTCCACATTACCTGAAGTTCCTATATTAGAGGTGTATAAGTTTGTTTGTTGTTAAATAACTCTTCAGTTTGTCTTAAACAATATTATAGTTTAACACTCTCTGACATAGGGCAGAAGGAAATTGCATATTCTGGCAAGTGAAACTTTAAAAGATTGTGAATAATATGCACTGTGATCTGGAGGGGTATAAAGGACAATGTGCTGATGCGATCGAGTGTCTAAATTATGTGTGCCTGAGAGTCTAAAGAAGCAGAGTAATACTTCTGAAGTTGGGACGCCTGGAAATCGGGTAACGCTTACCCGATGTTATGATCAGTGATTAAGATGATTGTAGTGCACCAGGAGAGTCCTTTAATCCTAAACTTAATCTAAGGCCAATATGAATGATGATGATTATGATGGCTATAGATGGCCATATGATCTTCAGGATCCGTTTGAGCCTTAATGTTACCTGACATTTATGTAACGGGCGAGGAAAAACTAAGAAAAAACATCACACAGGAAACTTATCACAGCCGAGACATCGAAAATTAATTAAATTTAACTTTCAACTTCAAGATGAGTTCCTCTAGTTTTGTGATCATTTTTTGAGTGTGTAAAATTATGATCTACCGAATCTCGCATGCAAATTAGTATAGTTGATTTTCTCATACACAATCTAATGCTCTTCTTTATTTACTCAGGCACTAAAATTTTGTAAATTAGGTAGTGTGTGTAGTTCTCGGTGTTCTACAGTTTAAGTTGTCTTTGCTTCGGAAGGTGGTGGGTTAAAATCCGGCCGGTTTCGATGTTTTTTTTTATGGAAAATCAAAGGGACAAGTCCCCTGAGAGGGAATTTAATTCGCGGGTCCCGAGCCAAGATTTTCGGGTTCATAAAATAATCTCATACTAGAGTATGGATCGGAGACATGGGTCCTAAGCAAAGATGATGAAAAAGTCTTAGTATTTTCAAAAGAAAAATTTTGAGAGCCATTTGGTACAATAAACATTGATAAAGAATGGCCTATTAGTTATAACAAAGATCTATATGTTCTATAAAAGGATGTGAGCATTGTCACATATATCAAAATGCAGAGACTGAAATGGAAAGGACATGTGATAAGATATAGTGATCAATTTCCTTTATATAAAATACTTACTGCAACTGTGGAAGGGAAATGATCCGAAGGAAGATTTAAGGTGGATGATGGGTGAAAAATTGACCATATGAGATCAAAATTGACATTTGTTTGTACTAAAAATAGTCTGTACTCTAATGTGTATGTTGGCAAAGTTTTCAGAGGCCTATGGCGCTTTTAAGTGGCCTAAATTACGTCGAGTTAAAAGGCTGCGCCAGTTAAATATTACCTGCATGCAAATCTTTAAACTTGTTTTTCCACACTTTTATTTTCACTGTACTTTTGTACATTCAAAATTGAATGGAATTCAGAAATGTTGTCCTAGAATGTTCAAATGTTTACTGCATGTCCTAACAATAATGGGTATTACCCTTTCAAGGAGTAAGCGCAGTTGTTGACGGAGGGCACTGCAATCGTGTTTATGCAGGAATAGAACACGTGACACTGCTATCTATGGCTGCAGAGGGGAACGGGAAGTGGGACGCTGACAGTATACACTGCCTTAGATGACGTCACGTGTAGCAACAAAGAAAGCTTCGCAATTTTTCCGCCTGCAGAGATATTTTGAACGACTAATAACAAAGCAGTGTATGGGTTTCATGATTGAAGTAGTATTTTAAGAAATAAAAAATAAAATGTATGAAATTATTTTTTTGTAAATCCTTGCATGAGATACATTACTTTTTTTTTCTCCCTTTTTATTCACATTATAAGAATTCTAATGCATAATGTTTTTCTAAATATTTTAGGGATATTGTAAGAAAATCAGACATTTTTACTAAAAAATAGTGGAACATATTTAATTGTAATATATGCAAAATTTTAAAAAATATAATATTTATTAACTCATAAGATAAATGTCTCACAAGAATGAAACTTAACACATCATTATGTATCATGCAGTGAATGTTTGTACAAAATATCAAGTTTCTAGCTCAAAAAATGTAGAAAATAGAAATTTCACCCATCACCCCCTGAAACCTAAATGATAATGTGGAACACTAATGGATGTAAAGGCTCTTGGTGAAAGAAATGGGCGAAGACTGGGTATTGATAGAGAAAATTGGCGGGAACTTAAGAGAAACGCTGTGGCCCAAAGTGGGCTGTTGTGACAACTATGGTGATGATAAAAAGAAACTCAAGTCTAAATTCGGGTTTCTGAGTAAAATTTAACCTGTCTTTCACATCCAAGTATTATCTTAATTGCCTACAGATTTCTCTTTGAGAAGATCTGCTAACCATATGCCATTCGCTGACATGTGTAGGGAAATAACAGTATTAGATAGATTGGTTAAGGAATTCCCGTTAGAGAGCACACTCGTCCCCATGTGGAGATATACAGACTATTTGTAGATTCCTATGTAATCGTTTCTATCCAGATTTTACCATTTCCTTCCTAGTTAGATAAGCAATATAGGCCTATAATTTGAAGAAAATAAAATGAAACTTTTTACAGTGATTAACGAAACTGCCTCAAAACACAGGTGAAAAAGAGATTCATAGCTCATTCCATTGTGGCGTGACACCATCTTCTTGTAAAAAGAAATTTCAATATGCTTTCTCTATCTCTGCGATAATTTTATTAATAGTTCCTATAATTATCATCAGTGAAATTTAATAGTTTCCATTGTTGTAAACCGAAACATGAATAGCTAACATTTAATACCACATTTGTGTTTGTAAGATAAATTCAATACAGTAGTCACTGGAAAGTTTTATTTTGTGCTATTTATTTTTAATTGCCTATATAATGAAGGATATTTCATTACCATCTACTTTGGCTTAGTTGGGACCGCTCTTATATGTAATTAATGAGATGCTTTCTTTTCATTATCGCATAATAATAATAGTAATAATAATAATAATAATAATAATATAATAATAATAATAATAATAACAGTAATAATTATAATAATAATAATAAAAACAATTTTTTTAAATTTTATATACAGATTTTCAATGTTACACTTCTTTCTGTGTCTAAAGATTTATAATCCTTCTCCACTCGTCTCTATCCATCCACTGCATTTCCTCCAGTCCACTTGTTCTCATTCCAGTTCTTATTTCTTGCATCCACGAGTTTCGAGGTCTTCCTTTCCTTCTTGAAGGTGAATATAATTCCAAAATTTTCTGGGTCCTTCTTGGAGTCCTCATACATGCCCATACTAATGTAATTGCTTATATCTTATATAATGTACTATTGAATATCTAATATTCAGTTTTTCTCGTACGACAAAATTTATTATTTTTTGTAATTTTGAGCATCTTGCTGCCCTCCTTATGAAATCCATTTCCATCGACATACGTTTCTGTGCTAAGATTTTGTTGAATTTCCATACTTCAGCTCCATATGCGGCAGTACTTATTTCTATTGAATTATATATTTGTAACTTATTTTTTCTGGCTATATATCTGTCCTATAATACTCCATACATCATTGCTGTTATTGCTCTACCTTTATTTATTCTGTTCTTAATATCACTTTCTTGTTTATCCTCTTGAACTACTTTCACTCCCAGAAAGAATGATGATAATAATAATAATAATAATAACAATAACATAACAATAATAACAATAATAATTATTAATTAAATAAAATAAAACGTAGTTGCATTTGATTTTCATATTTATTATATAATTCAGTGACAGCTGTTTCGGTCCACTGTACCTTCTTCAAACATGTTAACAAATTATGAATTGTGTTATTACATATCAACTGGTCTAAGCAACAATACAACAATATTTATTTAAATTTTTTAATTTGACAAAGGGGATTCATTCAAATCAAGTTGAGAATTTAACAGTCTGTTACTACTCTTCAATTTATTTATTTCTACAGCCTCCAGAAGATCTAACTTCTTACCCTTATCTTTTGGAGGCTGTACAGATAAATAAATTGAAGAGTTGTAACAGACTGTTATATTCTCAACTTGATTTGAATGAATTCCCTTTGTTAAATTAAAAAAAATAATTAAAATTTGTTGTATTGTTGCTTATATCAGTTGATATGTAATAACACAATTCATAATTTGTTAACATGTCTGAAGAAGGTACAGTGTAGCGAAACAGCTGTCACTGAATTATATAATAAATATGAAAATCAAATAAAACTACGTTTTATTTTTATTTAATTAATAAAAATGGATTTTCATCAAGTAAACACCAACTCAATTGATTAAATTATAATTAAAATGTCCACCGCTGTGGTCTCAAGGTAGCGTGCTGCCTTGTCACGCAGCGGGCCCGGGTTCGATCCCTGGTCGGGGCAGTTTTTCTGGGTGAGATTTTATCGGGGTTTTTCCTCAGCTGTAAGACAAATGTCAGGAAAACTTTAAGGCCCAAACGGTCCCCGAAATCATATGGCCATCACCATCATCATAATCATCCTTATCATTATCATCATCATCCTTCACCGGTGTGGAAAGCAACGGGAAGCTACCACACCTACAATTCCCTAGTAAAGCTGCAAGCATAGCATGAAAATGCTATGATTGCAGTGAAGGACCTGCCTTCGGGCTGAATTACTATGGATGGATAATTATAATAATAACAACAATGACAATAACAGTAACAATAACAGTAACAATAGTAATAATAATAATAATAATAATAATAATAATAATAATGTTGATACATGTGCCCATTTTTTGTTACTTTAATTTTTGGGTCTACCCTGTGGTTAATTAGTGTTCAGTGCCTATTCCTCTTTCTTATTTCCCTTATCTCTTTATTCTTAAAGTCACGTGACGGCGCTGATAAGCCCTGCGCGACCCTTACTTTCCGATTCGAAATGGTAATGCTGATAAGATCACAGTCCCAGGCATTACTGGAAGTGTATTCCAGGCTCTAGTCACAGATATCGTAAAAGATCCAGAGTACAAACATGTCCAGTGCTGTGATATCAAATGTAGAAATGTCTCTTGTGATATAGGGCTTAAATTATGATATGCAGCAATATTTTGAAAATGCATTGATACATAAATTTATAAATATGTGTGCAGTATTTGGGATAGCAAAACAAGTGAAGGCAAAGTTATTCGGTAATTTAGGCGAATCCACGATAAGGCCTGAAGTGAAGGAGATAAGTGATCATAACGACGGATATTGAATACAAATGGAATGCTTACATTATGAGCACGCTGTAGTCTGTCAAATTTGTCTGTAGAGATAATAAATTTTAATATAATATTCAATTATTTGTTGTAGGAACATTTTCAATATATAATTCTAATCACTTGGGACTGGAAGTAAATATCAGTAAAACTAAATGTATGGTCACACGTGGAAATTCACTATATAATGGAAATGGACAGCTAATGACAAATGAGGGAAATTTTGAGGAACTGGCTGAATTCAAATACCTAGGAACAATAATCACAAATAGGAATGAGATGCACAAAGAAATTAAACATAGGCTCAATTCTGGAAATGCATGCTATTATGAATTGCAGAGACTTATGATGTCCCAACTCCTTTCAAAAAAGTTAAGCTGAAAATATATCAAACTATCATTCTACCAGTTATATTATATGGGTGCGAAACATGGACTCTTACTTTAAGGGAGGAAAGAAGATTACGAGTATTTGAGAATAAAGTTCTTAGGAAAATTTTTGGACCTAAGAGAGATGAACAGACAGGTGAATGGAGAATACTTCATAACAATAAACTACATGATCTTTATAGGTAGCCAGATATAATAAGAACAGTTAAGTCTCGTAGACTGCGATGGGCAGGACATGTTGCACGTATGGGGAATGAAAGACGTGCATGGAAACTTCTTGTAGGAAAGCCAAAAGGAAATAGCCCAGTTGGTAGACCAAGAATGAGGTGGGAGAACAACATTAACTATGATTTGAGGGAAGTAGATTATGCAGGGAATGATTGGAAAGCATTAGCTCAGGATAGGGATGTATGGAGAGCTTATGTCCGCGCGGCCATGAAACTACGGTTTCGATAGTGCCAGTGAGTAAGTAATTCTAATCACTAACTAACTCACTGGTTCTATCGAATCCGTAAGATCATGGCCGCACGGACGCAAGTTCTACATATATTCTCCTATCCTTAGCTAATGTTTTCCAATCATCCCCTGTATATTCTACTTCCCTCAAATCATGGTTAATGTTATTCTACCACCTCATTCTTTATTTACCAACTGAGCGTTTTCGATCTGGTTTTCCCGCAAGAAGCTTTCATGCACCTCTTTCATTCCCCATTCGTGCCACATGTCCTGCCCATTGCTACTACGAGAATTAACTGTTCTTATTATATCTGGTTTCCTATGCATACCATGTAGCTCACTATCATGTAATTTTCCCCATCCACCTGTCTGTTCATCTCTTTTTGGCCCAATTTTTTTCTAAGAACTTTATTCTCAAATACTTGTAATCTGCTTCCCTCCTTTAAAGTAAGAGTCCATGTTTCGCATCCATATAATACAGTATAACTGGGAGAATAGGACAACTAATGACAAATGAGACACTTTTGAAGAAGTGGCTGAATTCAAATACCTAGGGACAATAATTACAAATAGAAGTGAGATTCACAAAGAAATTAAACATGGACTATATTCTGGACGTCCACCGCTGTGGTCTCGAGGTAGCGTGCTGCCTTGTCACGCAGCGGACCCGGGTTCTATCCCCGGTTGGGGCAGTTTTTCGGGTGAGGTTTTTATCGGGTTTTTTTCTCACCTGTAAGACAAATGTCAGGAAAACTTTAAGGCCCAAACGGTCCCCGAAATCATATGACCATCATCAGCATCCTTATCATTGTCATTATCATCATCATCATCATTCACCGTTCTGGAAAGCAACGAGACGCTACTACACCTACAATTCCCTATTAAAGCTGCAAGAATAGCATGAAAAATGCTATGATTACAGTGAAGGATCTGCCTTCGGGCAGAATTTCTATGGATGGATATTCTGAAAATGCATGCTATTATGCATTACAGGACTTTTGTCGTTCCTTTAAAAAAGTTACACTGAATGTACATAAAACTAATTCTAATCAGAGGGAAGATAATTATGTGGTGACTTGGACATGACAGCTATCGGAAGAGTTAAACCAAGTAACAGACCACATCTTGAAGGCCAAGGAGGATTACAGTGGGCAAGAAAGTAATAACTCGCAATTTGAGCCGTGGATCGGGTGTCTGAAACAGGACCTGCCAGAGAACTGATCTGCTGAGAACTGATAAAACCTGATCTTGCATGGGAAAAAACCGAACGTATTAGCAGCCATCTTGAAATTATATGCTTCCATTTTTCCCCTTCTCTCTTCACGATATTGGTACAATTTAGTTCAATGTGAAATTATCGAGAGAGAAAAACAACGGCTTGGATCTTTGCTTTATCTAATTTAAGTATAGACCTGGAGAGAATGCAGGAAACAGACTTCATTGCCTCTGCGAAACAAAAACAACTTCCTACTAAACTTTAGATTGTTAATAAAAAGCCTCTTACTTTAAGTGAACATGCCTATTTCTTGTAAATGATGTGATCGTTTGGTTCCAAATATGAACTTCCAGGGTATATAGTGGAACTAATAATAATAATAATAATAATAAATACTATATAATAACATATAATAATAACAATATAATAAGAATAATAAGAATATTATTTTGTTTTGATGTTTTGAGCAGCATTAGGGACAAGGGATTGTACGATGGATTGGAATGACACAAAAATATTGAGGAGAACTGAAGATTATTAATTGTGACTTTCTGAAGATGTGAAAAATACACAAACCTGCTAATAATATAATAATAATAATAATATAATAATAATAATAATAATAATAATAATAATATAATAATATAATAATAATAATACAATAATAATATAATAATAATAATAATAATATAATAATAATACAATAATAATATAATAATAATAATATAATAATAATATAATAATAATAATAAATAATAATAATAATAATAATAATAATAATAATAATAATAATAATAATAATATAATGGTCCATTCATAGTAATTCTGCCCGAGGTCAGGTCTTTCACTGTAATCATAGTATTATCATGCTATGCTTTACAGCTTTAATAGGGAATTACAGGTGTGGTAGCTTCCCGTTGCTTTGCACACCGGTTAAGGATGATGATGATAATGATAAGGATGATGATGATGACGGCCATATGATTTCGGGGATAGTTTGGGCCTTAAAGTTTTCCTGACATTTTTCTTACAGGTGAGGAAAAACCCCGATAAAAACCTCAACCAGAAAAACTGCCCCGACCGGGGATCGAACCCGAGCCCGCTGCGTGACAAGGCAGCACGCTACCTCGAGACCACAGCGGTGGACATAATATAATGATAAGAATAATATAATAATAATAATAATAATAATAATAATAATAATAATAATATATAATAACAATAACTAATATTTTTTCAGGAAATTTCTGAAATGTTCGTTCAATCTTGTCGTGACGTTTCTAGTAGAAAATGAGGGTAAATCCAGTTTTTCAAAACACATAGTAGAAGCAGGACATCAATTCAACACCATAGACAATGTATTATCGATCCTACATAGAGAAAACGATACATCGAAAATCAACATTCCGGAAGAATTATAAATCATCAAGGAAACCACAAATAAACACCTGCTGAAATAAAACACACTCAGTAATATAAACTCTCTGTACAAAATAATTACCAACAACAGTCAGTACCAAAATGAAAGCAGAAGATGGTACTTAGGTTATCGAAAGGCCTCCTATAAAACAACACTGCAAATTATTGAGGACGACTGAGATATCAGGTGCTGTTTTACAATTCTTAAAACTTAACAGAGTCACCTCAACGGAGTATCGTAATGTATCTTAAAAATCTTCATTTTGTGTTGTTTGTTATTAAACGATTAATTTTATTTTCAAGCGATGTTATAGTTAGACAGTTTATGGTGGAAGAGAATTCCATGTTCTTGCAAGTGAAACTGTTAAAATATAGGGACTATTACTTTGTGAGATGAGATGGGATATAAAAGTAAATGTGAAGATAGGATCGGATGCCCAAATTATGTGAACTAGAGTCTCAAACGGAACGTTTTGTCTTAAGTAATTAGTGGATGATGTGTGAAGTATTTTATGGAGAAGGGATATTGAATGGACGGTTCTACGATCTCTGTCTGATACCTTGTTTCATTGAGTGCTAGCAAATGATCTACCATAACGTTAAAAATGTTATTATCCCAATCATGTGGATAGTCCACCGCTGTGGTCCCGAGGTAGCGTGCTGCATTGTCTCGCAGCGAGACCGAGTTATATTCTGGGTCGGGAAAAGTAAGGTTTTTTGGGGTTATTTTCTCACCTGTAAGACAAATGTCAGGGGTTTATAAAGCCCAAACAGTGGACGAAGATCATATGACAATCATAAGCAACATCATCCATATTCGCCTTAGATTAAGTTTAGGATTAAGGATTCCCTGGAGCACCATACCATCGGGGTAGCGTAACTCCGCCTTCGAGGCGCCCCCAACTCAGAAGTGGGTTACAATTATGCCAATTACAGGAGAGAATACCAAACATGTTGACATGAAAATCTGGGAAACTGAATCTAGAAAACATATCACTGGTCAACAGTGGTTTTGTTGCCCTTGATGTAAGATTAATTTCGGATGTATTTATGCTCACAATTCATGAAACTATCAATGATTTTGGAAGATTTGCTCCGTTTTTTTTAATCTTTATTTTCATTTTACACTACAAAAATCGGAAAATATTAAAAAAAAAAAAATTGTAACCCATTTATGATGTTGGGGCGCCTGGAAGGCGGGGTTACGTTGCCCCGGTGATATGATGGGTGATGATAATGATAGTGGTGCGCCAGGAGAGTCCCCTAATCCTAAGCTTAATCTAAGATGAATGTGAATGATGATTGCGATTGCCATATGATTTCGGGGACCGTTTGTACCTTAAAGCTTTCCTGACATTTGTCTTACAGGTGAGGAAAAACCCTGATAAATAACTCACCCAGAAAAACTGTGCCGACCGGGGATCGAATCCGGGCCCTCTGCATGACAAGGCAGCGCGCTACCTCGAGACCACAGAGGTGGACTCACAGATATATTTATAATGTCAACTGCTTTTTGGAAAAATTTGTATACACCGACGTAAATAGAAACAAAAAATCGAAAACCCGTGTTATACTTCAGTGAAACGCCTTTTATAAGATTTTCTTCTATATTTTTTAGAGCACATTCAGCACTTTCATGAATATATTCGTAAACATAGAAATTCGCAGAGGCATCCAGGACAACAAAGAAAATTGTAGAACTGTGTATTATATGGATGTGAAACACGGAATCTTACTTTAAGGGAAGGTAAACGATTACGAGTATCTGAAAATAAAGTTGTTAGGAAAAGTAATTGGACCAAGGAGAGATGAACAGACAGGCGAATGAAGACAACGTAACAGTGAGCTTACATGGTCTCTATGGGAAACCAGATAAAATAAGAACAGTAAAGTCTCGTGAACTGCGACGGGCAGGACATGTGACACGAAAGGGAAATTAAAGAGGGGCATGTAAACTTCTTGTAGGAAAACCATAATGAAGGGTCCAGGGGAAAAACGATGAATGTCACATTAAACTCAAACTGAGATAAATGAATTTTAAGTTTTGAAACGCTATATCATTTCCCTGTACACATTATTTTCAAAGCCTTATAAAACGTAACCCATAGCTTCTTTAAACAGTTTTCGCCTTTTAAATGTTACTAGGGAACAGTAAAAACACTAAGAATACGAAACCTCAGTTTTTGTGATTTTGTGACATTCATCGTTTTTCTCCTGAACCCTTCATATGGTTAGGGCCCAGTAGGTATGCCAAAAATGAGAGGTAGGAGAATCAGGTGGGAGAATAGCATTAACACTGATTTGAGGGAAGTTGAATTATACAAGGGTTGGCTGGAAAACATTAGGTCAGTATATGGATATATGGAAAGCTTATGTCAACGCGACCATGAACCCACGGACTCGATAGTCCCAGTGAGTTGTGCTACTGAATGAGAACAGGTAGATTATTTAATTAATATCCCCAATATGTCCACCGCTGTGGTCTCGAGATAGCGTGCTGCCTTGTCACGCAGCGGGCCCGGGTTCGATCCCCGGCAGGGACAGTTTTTCTGGGTGAGGTTTTTATCGGGGTGTTTCATCACCTGTAAGACAAATGTCAGGTAAACTTTAAGGCCCAAACGGTCCCCGAAATCATATGGCTATCATCATTATCATCATCCTTACCATTATCATCAAATCATCATCCTTCAACGGTGTTGAAAGCAACGGCAAGCTACCACACCTACAATTCCCTAGTAAAGCTGCAAGCATAGCATCAAAATGCTATGATTGCAGTGAAGGACCTGCCTTTGGGAAGAATTACTATAGATGGATGGATCCCCAATATTCTAACGCTACTACTTAAAGAGGCAGGCCTATCTTTAATCCACAGTGCATTTTCCTAATTTCGTTTTAATTCATTCATATACAGTGTGATCAGTATAGCATTGGACACCGTGATCCTATGCTGTCCGTTTCCCGTCGCGAATGCGCCAGCAGTGACAGTGACATCCCCGCGTCTGCTGTCCAATGCCATACTGATCGCAACTGTATTATTTATCAATTAGAGCAAGTCAAGTAAACATTCACTCCCGTTCGAATCTCGCTCCTCGAACTTCCCAGTCTCTACGGAAGCACTTGGCATGAGAGGAAAAGTCATACGCATGCGCGGATGTAGAATGCAAGTGAGAACACCCGGGAGCCCCGTTGAATCAGATTCACCGTGAATAATGAACAGTCTTCATAAGCAAAACAATGTATAGCCTACAATGACTGCGAAAGGTAAAGAGAATGTATTAAATTATCTGATGGAATCTACATACTACAAGTTTTACGATTTGAAAATAAACCTGTATATTACATGTGAAATAATTAATTAAATATGCACTTAGTATTGTAAATAAAACGTACTCCAACAGCACTAAACGTCCGGTTAGATTTTACAACAATTTACTTCATGCGAAATTGTTTTAAAAAAATAAATTATGAGGTTTCCTTTAATCTACCAATAAATAAAACTATCAGACAATAGTTGGTCAGTACGGGATAATTTATTATTTATTCATATAAAATGGTTCAAATGGCCAAGAGTGCAATAATTGATTTACGGCGTATTGAAAAATGTAAATACCAGCGTACTAATTTTCAAGGCATAGTATGTATATATTATATATATATATATATATATATATATATATATATATAATATCCACCGCTGTGGTCTCGAGGTAGCATGCTGCCTTGTCACGCAGCGAGACCGGGTTCGATTCCCGTTCAGGACAGGCTCCTGGGTCAGTTTTTTTCGGGGTTTTTCCTCACCTGTAAGACAAATGTCAGGAAACTTAGGGCCCAACGATCCCCGGCCGTCATCATTATCATCATCATCCTTATCATTATAATCCTTCACCGGTGTGGAAAGCAACGGGAAGCTAACACACCTATAATTCCCTTAGCTTCAAAGCATAGCATGGAAATTCTATGATTGCAGTGAAAGACTTGCCTTCGGGCAAAATTACTATGAACGGATATATATATATATATATATATATATGACTATATAATGTGACTATCTTTTCAAAAGTTTAGGAAGTAGTTACACTTAGAGAAACTTATTTAAAACATAAAGTTTGTTTTTAAAAGCACACAATAGTTGACAGATCTATTGTTCTTTAATTACAGTATATCAAACTGAGATCTGAAATTCAGTTTACATCTTCCGTGTACCATAACCTTCCGTTAAAAAAAATTGCAAACTTTTGTAGATGCGAGTTCAGTTTTTATTTATTAAATTACTATTTTAATTGAATGACTTTTAAATCTTTTATATATCTATATTTCAGTAATAATAATAAATATAGTAATAATAATATAATTATAAATATACAATACTAATAAAATTAGTAATATTAATAATAATATTAATAATATAATATGATAATAATAAATATAATGATATGATATAGTAATAAATATCTATAATCACCAATATAATAATAAAGTAATAATAAATTATAATAATGACCTATTTAACTCATGCCCCAAATGGGAGTCAATGACCAATCACGTTTCAATGATTTCTGTTTTACAACCAATCAAGAGTCGTATTTCACCCAATATTTATCAGTGTTATAATTACCATATTAAGAAAGCTCCTCCTCTACAATATTGCGTTCCTTTGGCAATAAATAGTATGATCTGGTTGCAGTGATAAACAAAAGAAGCAGTAGAAGCGTACCTATCGTTTCTCATTTGTAAACATCGCCGTTTACATTAAATATATAAATATTTTAAAATAACTATAGTTAAATAATGATTTGTGAGTAAACAGCTTAATTTTATTCGTTAAATAGTCCTAACAAATGCCACTCTTGATTTCCAAATTCTCTAGATAAATTCACTCCTCACTTCGTGAGTCGTGAATTTATCGATAATTTGGAAATCACTCGTGGCATTACTTATGATAATAAATGTTCATTCATAAAATAAGGAATTCTTTAGTACACGCCGTAAACATTTCTTATGTAACACGAACACTGCA
The DNA here is from genome assembly GCA_030220185.1 of Diploptera punctata. Classification (NCBI taxonomy): domain Eukaryota; kingdom Metazoa; phylum Arthropoda; class Insecta; order Blattodea; family Blaberidae; genus Diploptera; species Diploptera punctata. The sequence continues at coordinate 3,035,993 of JASPKZ010002687.1, read as the reverse complement.
CGACCTCACCCTCCGTACTCACTGCGAGAATCCCGGGAATTCTCATTCTCGAGCTCTTGTTACCGTTACATGAGACTCTCGTGGCGGGATTCGCTTTCAGCCCCTCTCGCTTACGAGAGCAAGCGAGAGTAGAACAGAGATTGACCGCCGTTAATATCATTTCTAATTCCATATATTACGTCCCTATATGTAAACTATTTCCAATTACATTTAATTGTAATGATGAAAGAATATGGGCCAACGAACGGTAAAAAATAACGGATAAATGCATTCAGATAGGTGTGGCAGAAGTTGATTTTAATATTAATAAATTTAACAATAGTAGCAGCAGTGGTAGTGCTAGATGAATGATTTCGGCTACTACTTACAAGTCAAACGACTAAAGTAAAAGGTTTTACATTGCCGCAGACAATGAACAGATTGATAACTCACGACTATTCAAGCTACTTATGCAATGGAGACACATTGGAAATGATCTTGATCGATTGGTCAAAAGCTTATAATGGCTCTTCTTATCTCTAAGATTAGAAGTTACCGAATCGAGGGGTCGGTGCCAAACACTTGTGATCTACATAGAGGCCTGCGCACTCTACAATTACATATAATTGAATCAAGTTTGTGAAAGTATCAGAATCACCTCCGGCACCAACAAAAAATCATCTTACTCTGCATACACTACACATAGTAACCTATTATATCAATTTATAATACATAACCAAATATTCGTTTTACCTACCGAAACTTGTTATGAAATTTACTAATTAATAATTAATAGAGAAATTTTCACCAAGTTAATTTTATGTGGCACCTGAATACCAAATATTTATGTTTTATTTATCTTATGACGTCACAAGATTATCATTATTGAATCTAGGTCTCCCCCTTTCTACCCCTCACATTATTGGAATCACAATTTCATTAATCTTTTTTATGTTACCCCTGATGGAGTACTACAGCCAGTCAGGTATCTCCCTCCACTTCCTTACTTCACCCAGGATTAAATATATACAAATAACTCTATTAATTTTCTACAAACTTGATTAATAATTCATAACAGGCCTAGACTACACAATGCACATTTGACAAGGAAAAAACAAAAAGTATTAAAATGATAATAATAATAATAATAATAACAATAATAATAACCTATAACACTAGTCAACATTATTTTTGTCACATGAGTACCAATAGTTGTACTTAATGCAGTTTTTTTATCGTGTTTTTCAAATATGTATTCGGAATTTCTCCATCACCCACAGTTTTTTTATTTCAATTTCAATTAATGATTTAAATAATATTTTTTTTAATATACCTAGTTTTCTTCCCGGAAAATCTTGGCGCAGTGTGCGATGAGCACGGGGAACACTTTCATCAGGAGATCTCAGCTATGAAAAAGAGATATCAAGGTAAATGGAATCCTAATATGCTGGCCGTTTATTGTTGGACCATCAAAAGAGATGCTCCATAGGCGAAATATAGCAGAAAATCGTCATTTCTTACTTTCTTGGTAAGTCCAAATGTTCAAATATTGTGTAAATACTAATGTAGAAAAAATTAAAGTGTTCGCGTCTCTCGGAAACCTTGCGTGATGGAGAAAAATCTATATGATATTTGAATTAAGGAGCAAAAATACTATCGGAATCACATATTTCTTCTTTCTGAGACAAAAAAAAAATATTTTTGTTGCTCAGTGTAATTTGATTAAATAATTGACTTGGTAAAGAAAATGTAAAGTATGAAAGAATAATAAAACTATATATACAACACGGTTTTGTATTATATTGTGCAAGGAAATATTTAGCGAGCATTTCTTAACTTTTTTTTTAATAGAGCAGTCCTATATAGCTATACGACGGAAGGGAATTCCAAAGTCAGATAGCTGAAACAAGGAAGGATGGTGAACGGTTCGAGGACGGATTTTTAGGTAGTACTAGCGAATACTCGGCGTGCGATGCTACGTCTAAATAATTAAAATTCGCGTTTTTATTTTTAGTTGAATAAGTTGAATGAAAATTACGGGTTAATTAAATTATACAGTACAGAGAGAGAGGTGAAACAAACATGCCTTTTGCTAGTCTTTCTTCATTTCAAATTTCAGATAAACCACAAATTATAATGATGGGATTTCACTGATCTACGGAAAATATCTACCTTTGCTTATTGTATTAGCGTACAATAAGTTTATTTGTGAAATATCGAATATTGTGACCGTTAGAGTAATTTTTAAATGTTCGTTTCAGGTAAACTCCAACACCTAATGATTACAGAGAATAAAGACTAAACAAGAATGAGGTGGAAGAATAACATTAACTATGATTTGAGGGAAGTAGTTTATACAGGAATGATTGTAAAATATTAGTTCAGGATAGGGATAAATGGAGAGCTTGTGTCCGTGCAGCCATGGAACTACGGGTTCGATAGAGCCAGTGAGCTGTTTAGTTAAAGATTACCCTATTGAATAAACACATAAATATATTACAAATATGTACAGTAATATCAAAATTACATAGAGACATTAAAATGTTTAATCAACTAATTTATTTATGTATTTATTTATTTATTCTAATTGCGGGGATATGACTTCCATAATTTTCTCAAGCGATTACAAGTTTGTAAATGCTTTATATGGTCTTAACTCGACCAGGCTAAATAAATTTATCTAAAAATAGTGAAAAAATAACTAAACAAATTTCACAAATAAATCAGATTACTACAATCCTACATTTGATCGTGACACGAAAAAAAAAAGCGTGAAAACGATCACTCGACATCACAGAACGCCATTGGTGAATACTCAAGCAGATGAACGTGCGCGTTCAATTATGCATTTAAAAAAGTATGTAAAATGACACTGAGCAACAAAAAATAAACTTTTTTTTTGTCTCAGAAAGAAAAATATGTGATTCTGATAGTGTTTTTTCTCCTGAATTCAAATATGATATCGGTTTTTCTCCATCACGCAAGGTTTCCGACAGACAGGCATTTATAATTTCAAACACTTTAATATTCTCTACATTCGCAACTACACAATATTCGAACATTCGAACTCACCTAGAAAGTAAGAAATGACGATTTTCTGCTATATTTCGCCTATGGAGCATCCTTATTGATGGTCCAACAATAATCGGCCAGCATATTAGGATTCCATTTCCCTTGATATCTCTTTTCTATAGCTGAAACCATTTGAGTTAGCTCATTTGGTTTTATTTTACAATGGACAAATGGACGAAGAAACGTTTATTAAAAAAATAATTATTTAAATCCATTAATTGAAATTGAAATTGGGTGATGGAGACATTCCGAATACATATTTGAAAACACGATAAAACTGCATTAAGTCCAACTATTGGTACTCATGAGACAAAAATCGTGTTGACCAGTATAATTCTTGGTGCAGAATTACGGGACTTGCGCTGGTTCGGGTCCCCTTGTGGGAAGAATTTTTCTCATGGAATTTCGGCCAATATGGGACTGGTGCCCACCCAGCATAGTAAGAAATTTGGCTAGCTACGGGCACGAATGAAGAATGAAAGACGTGCATGGAGAAATCCGCAGTTGAGGGAGAAACGCCTGGAAGAAACACCAGTTATAAACCCCGGGCCACATAGCTCGGAATCTCGTAATCTTACATTTCAAATATTCTTAGTAACACAAGTTTTACTTACTAACAATTGTGCAGCAATTTCTCTGTAAGACCTGCCGCACCTACTGATCCCAATTTTTTGCCACTTTAATGCCTCAGACATACGTTTTTACCCATATTCACAATTTGCAATAACACCATTATTGGTATGTTACTTACTTCGCAAATCGGGGATTCACCACTTTAACGGATCTTTATATGGAAAATGTATTTGTGTCATCTTTAGAGCGAGAATCGAACTTTCGATTGGCGCAAGCCCGGATACGATAGCTCAATCTGCTATGGAGAAATAACGTGCCTATCTGACAACAGCTATTTTTGTGATGAGATGAAGGCCCAGATTATGATATATGTGAGTGCAAACAAATCGTATCCAAGGTAAGAAAATAATTTTTCTTAACGAGTTTTGAATTAAAACATAGTATGTATCGAACTTCCAACTTTTACAGCACTTTCCGGAATTAACATATGCAAAGAATGTAAATTTTGTTATTTTTCATTCATCGACAATGAGTTCAGTGTGTGGTATTTGAACTTTCTAAAACACAAAAGCAATTCATTACTTGGAATTAGCTTAAAAATGTGTTTTATATTCCGCAGAGTACTAATAGCATATGGCGGCTGCTCGCCTCTCACCGCTGTGTCCCGAGATCGAGTCTCGGTCACTCCTTGTGGATTTCGTGGTGGACGAAACGGAGCTTGGACAGGTTTTTCTCGGGTTTTTCTTCTGCCACAATTTCATTCTACCATTTATCCAATATCATCTCATCCATTTCATTCATCTATCCCTGTGATGGTGCGTCTGGCGTGGTCGTCCGGCACCCTTGTTATTCACAGACCTCAATTTATAGCGGTTCATCTCTTCTCATCCTACGACCCGACAGTGAGTTGGACACGAATTGGGGATATTTTATTAATATAAAACTGGCATTTTTATTACATCTATTATCGATCAAATCTTCATTCAGTATTTAATTTTTCAGTTAAGTGTGATTGCTATATTCTAGTGTCAAACACGCCAATGTTTGTTCCTGTTGAGTGGAAGAGAACGCCATATGGCCTAATCTCCACCAGGCTAAATAAATAAATAAATAAAAATAAAAATTATGAAACAGGAACTCATACTTGGAAAAAAACTCACTGGCACTATCGAATCCGTAGGTTCATGGCCGCGAGGATATAACATCCCTATCCTGAGCAATTGTTCTCCTATCATCACCTGTATAATCTACTTCCCTCAAATCACAGTTAATGTCATTCTCCCACCTCATTCTTGGTCTACCAACTGGGCTTTTACACTCCGGTTTTCCTACAAGAAACTTCCATGCACGTCTTCCATTCCCCATTCGTGCCACGTGTCGTGCCCATCGCAGTCTATCAGAGAGAGTAAATAATAAGAATATTATTTCTCAATACACACAAAATATTTGTGTAACATAATTAGGGGATTTTTGATAAAAGAAAGTACTTAACATCATCATAAAATACAGGGATTGATTGGAAAGCATTAGCTCAGGACAAGGATGTACGCAGAGCTTATGCCCGCGCGGGCATGAACCTATGGGTTCGATTGTATTAGTGGGTATGTTATATCATCAAATCTTAACAATCGATTTCACAAAAGTTTTCATGTTGTTAGTTACCACGCTTTAAGACCGAGTGTCTCTTACACATAAGTGAAATTGTATTTTTAAAAAATAGGGCGTCATTACTGTTTCGCCAGTTAGTCATTTTAAATCACCTACTTTCCAAACGCATTAGGTTATATTTTATTGAACATGTGTTTGTTTTTTAATTTGCTCATGATATGATGAGGTCAAAGTGCGCCGTTTTTTCATGTTTCTATATTTCACTGTTTTACGAGGTGTTTAACATTTTTCTATTTATTTACATAACACTAAAATTGTAGTCGAAAATAAAGAGACATTTTATGTAGTGTCAAGTCAAGTCCTGTTCCTCAAAGAATTTGACCTTGCCAAAATAGTTTTGTTTTTATATTCCAAGTTCCAATGCTCGTTCTAGTGCCGATAACAGTACAACCAAACTGTTAAAATGTAAGAATTACGCGGCGACAACCCACACTTCAAGTTGAAATGCACGAGACAAGTTTTTTTTATAGATAACATCTTGTCTTAGAATGGCCCAATGAAAATAATTTCTTAAGACAAATTATGGCCAACCTCTCGATGTTACATTAAGCTCGACTGTTAGAAACACTTATAATCACAGCTATAAAATTAAAACTACACTTTTCTTAACACCACATAATTAATTTCGTTCAAATCTCTGTTTAAATGAATACTATTCACGAGATTGTACTATACATGGTAAATAATAATAATAATAATAATAATAATAATAATAATAATCAACCGGTATCATGGCAGCTGCCGCCGTCTTCCGGATACCAAACGCCATTCCTCTCTGTACATCCATTGATCTTCCTCCATTCCTCTGATATTCATAGCTGCTTGTACCCCTTCTCTCGATCGTTTAAGTTATAATGGAAAGATAGTGAATGGAAGTGAGTACACATATAAAGGGGTAATGAGGTGGACAAAAGTTATATACAGAGTGAAAATTATTCAAACCGACAAACTCTGGGATGTTGTAGGGGACACCAAAACAAATATTTTTCCCTAATGCCATTTTTTCCTATCAAGAGTATTTAAACCGGTAGAGGGCGTATTACGCTCTTCAGTTGTCATGACTGCAACTGCTGTTGTTGGTAGGAATTGTTTTGTCCACCAGTGTAGTAGTGAATTGTATCTGTTTACTAATGGAGCGATACAGCTGGACTCCTACCTAGGCCATTAAATGACAGGCACTGTTACAATTTTCTCGCCAGAGCATTGCCAGAATTGCTGGAAGACAAGACAACGCATGTGGTTCCAACATTCCCATATCAATTTAATTGCTTATATCTTATATAATCTACTATCGAATATCATAATACTAATTTTTTCTGGTATGACTCTGTTTCTTATTTTTCCAATTTTAAAAATAATAATATTAATAAATAAATAAATTAAGTGCTGTGTATGATGATTATGATGGACAGGTGTTTTCCGGGGACCATTTGGACATTAACATTTCCTGACATTTGTCTTGCAGGTAAGGAAAAAAAACCTGAATATATCATCGCCCAGGAAACTTCTTTCGACGGGGGAATCGAATCCAGGAACGCTCCATTTGAGGCAGCGACGCTATCCCGTGACCACGGAGGACTGCAATTATTGAACTGACTAAATACGAATTTAGGGATTTACCAAACTGAAAATAAGAACAGTAGATTAGCTGTTATAATATTTTGTATTTCTCGTGTGCATTTTAAATTTGTTTATGCTATTTTCTGTTCTTTAGAAATCTCCATTGTGTCAATTTCGCTTAATAACGGGGATTATTACAGCCATGCACAATCAAAATGTTTGAGCATAAAACATGCGTGAAGAATGAATAGTCAGGAAATATCCTTCAAACTCGCCGTAGTTTATGGAACTTTCAAATTGTTTCCATGCCCATTACAATTAGTAAGGGAAACGCGGAAAGACAATAGAGGGCAATGGAACCATAATTCTCAATTTATAAGATTTTATTTTCATTTCTAAAGTAAAAGTGCAATTGAATTAACATCTGGTAATATCAGTACTACTCCCTTTAATAGTGATTTTAACAACCGACAACTCAAAGCGGAACAAAAACGTTGCTCGCAACGGTCTTTTACATCCAACTTGAAGTCCTTTTCCGTGCTGTAGAATTACGACCACGGCACTCAACATTTGCTTATATTTCAAACGAATAGAGAATTACGATTCTTATACCCCAAAGGGTCCATAAACTTTACTGGATTTTTATCCGCAAACCACGGATCCAGTGGTGAGCATCGCTTCAACTAGATCATCGGAACTAACAATTATGCTAAATAAAATGCGAACTGTCGTTCCATGCTCAAATCTGATTACACGTTTCGCGAGTTCAAACCCGGGTATGATCGATGGATTTTTCAGAGCGTAAATATCTAGAATATAGGTACCTTATGGAGGGAACTCCCGCTATGGAGCACCAGTGTCCACATAGGACTCATGGGTTACATACATACACAACACACACACACACACACACACACACACACTGTATATAAGTACGCAAGCACGAACAAAACACATACAAAAACACACACAAACACAAAAGCACAAAACACAAAAAACAAAAACACACACACAAAACATAAAACGCACACAAAACATAAAGCACACACGCGAAACATAAAGCACACACACAAAACATAAAACACACACACAAACACAAAGAAACGCGTGCGTGCGTACACACAAGAAACGCGCGCACGCACGAACGCAGACGCACACACACAAGAAACGCGCGCACGTACGAACGCAGACGCACACACACACACACATACATACATATATACATACATTGAATACCAATTAGTATAACTGTCACAGGATTGATAATCGGGGCAAGAGGTAGTATTCCAGGATTATTAGCTAAATTTTGGAATTTCTTAGATTTGGACAGAGTGCATCTTTCTAAATTAACCATCGCTGCCATTAGAGGATCAATTAAAATTTTAAGAAATCATCTTTACAAAATTTATACTTTATGGAATATACTTCAATTAAAATTTGAAACTTTTAAATGTATTTACAACATGTATTTCATCAATTTCGAAAATTAAGTGTCTGTATCATTGTCCTTGTGGCAATCCTCTAATGAGGACAGTTTTATATAATAACAAATAGTTCTACAATTGTGATTGTGGAACATTCCTATCCTGAAGTCCACTTGTAGATATGCGTGTCTTATTACCAAATCTTGGCATGGTTGACACAACCTTTATTAAAATATAATTAAGTTTCTACTTTTAGGTCAACAGCTAAAAACTAATTAATTTAACTACAGAGCACACAACAGTGGTTGACAGTCACGCAAAGTATGTGCAAAGATAGTAAAAAAAAGGACACTTCCACGAGAGGCTGAAAAATCCAGGTGTTTCGTGCACATTGCTGAGCACGGTAGCAAAGTTAGAGTGACTACTTTTATGTACACATCTACATTGCTATCTGCAATGAGTTACATTTATGGCTCCACACTCACACACACTCACGCATACAGGCCAACTGGAAGCCACATATGAAACACACGAGACAATACATTTACTTGAATGAATGCTGTCAATTTACTAATGTGATAACATATAAATCTCTGTAATTGAACGCCATGCAACAATAATAATATATAATGTGGGAAGTGGCAATTTTCCAAAAGAAGGCGCGATGTGTTCTCAATAAGTATACAGAGAATTATCCTGTCTTTTCTTATCTTACTTACTACTTACTTACTTACTCACTGGCACTATCGAACCCGTAGGTTCATGGTCTTTTCTTATCTTAAAGTGATCAATAGACATTCAACTAATAATATCGTACACAAAGATAAAATTAACAATAATAATAATAATAATAATCAATTGAGTTGGTGTTTACTTGAAGAAAATCCATATTTATTAATTAAATAAAAATAACACGTAGTTTTATTTTATTTTCATATTTATGTCACTGAATTATATAATAAATATGAAAATCAATTAAAACTACGTTTTATTTTTATTTAATTAATAAGATTAATAATGATAATGATCCATCCATAGTAATTCTGCCCGAAGGCAGGTCCTTCACTGCAATCATAGCATTTTCATGCTATGCTTGCAGCTTTACTAGGGAATTGTGTAAGTGTGGTAGCTTGCCGTTGCTTTCCACACCGGTGAAGGATGATGTTGATGATGATAATGATAAGGATGATGATGACGATGAAGATGATGGCCTTATGATTTCGGGGACCGTTTGGGCCTTAAAGTTTTATTGACATTTGTCTTACAGGTGAGGAAAAACCCCGATAAAAACCTCACCCAGGAAACTGCCCCGACCGGGGATCGAACCCGGGCCCGCTGCGTGACAAGGCAGCATGCTACCTCGAGACCACAGCGGTGGACAAGGATAATGATAATAACCATGATAATAACTGTGGTAATACTGATGATGATAATACTGATTATGATAATAATAAATAATAATAATAATAATAATAATAATAATAATAATAATAATAATAATAATAATAATAATAATAATAACGATAATAAAGATAATAACAATAATAATAATAAGTTCTCCACACGTCCCTGTCCTGGGCTAAAGTTTTCCAATGATCCCCTGTATAATCTACTTCCTTCGAACCATAACACTGGTCAACATGATTTTTGTCTCATGAGTATCAATAGTTGTACTTAATGCAGTTTTTTATCGTGTTTTCAAATATGTATTCGGAATTTATCCATCACCCACAGTTTTTTTTATTTCAATTTCAATTAATGTATTTAAATAATTATTTTTTTAATAAGCGTTTTTTCGTCCATTTGTCCATTGTAAAATAAAACCAAATGAGCTAACTCAGGAGATTTGAGCTATGGAAAAGAGATATCAAGGCAAATGGAATCATAATATGATGGCCGATTATTGTTGGACCATCAAGTGGGATGCTCGACAGGCGAAATATAGCAGATAATCGTCATTCCTTACTTTCTAGGTGAGTGCGAATGTTCGAATATTGTGTAGTTACGAATGTAGAAAATATTAATGTATTTGAAATTATAAATGCCTGTCTCTCGGAAACCTTGCGTGATGGATAAAAATCGATAGTATATTTGAATTCAATAGAAAGAATACTATCAGAATCACATATGTTTTCTTTCTGAGGCAAAAAAAAAAGTTTATTTTTTGTTACTCAGTGTAATTAATGTTATTCTCCCGCTTCATTCTTGGTATACCAATCGGTCGTTTTCCCTCTGGCTTTCCTACAAGAAGCTTCAATGCCCTTCTTTCATTCCCCATTCGATCTGCCCCTCGCACTCTACAAGCCTTAATTGTCTTAATTATTCTTAATGCATTTGGTTTCCTATAAAGGTCATGTAGCTCACTGTAGATATTTATTTTTTCATTGAGAATTTTCCTCGTCATTGACGTTTTCTCCAACCGGTCTTAATAAGAAACACGAGTTATAAAAAATACATAATTGATTACGGATTTATAGATTAACAGTTTTTAATATACTTACTTACTTACTTACTTACTCACTGGCACTATCGAACCCGTAGGTTCGTGGCCGCGCGGACATAAGCTCTCCATACATCCCTATCCTGAGCTAATGCTTTCCAATGATTCCCTGTATAATCTACTTCCCTCAAATCATAGTTAATGTTGTTCTCCCATCTCATTCTTGGTCTACCAACCGGGCGTTTTCCTTCTGGCTTTCCTACAAGAAGTTTCCATGCACGTCTTTCATTCCCCATACGCGCAACATGTCCTGCCCATCGCACTCTACGAGACTTAACTGTTCTTATTATATCTGGCTTCCTATAAAGAGCATGTACTTCATTATTATGAAGTCTTCTCCATTCACCTGTCCGTTCATCTCTCTTTGGTCCAAAAATTTTCCTAAGAACTTTATTCTCAAATACTCGTAATGTCCTTTCCTCCCTTAAAGTAAGAGTCCATGTTTGGCACCCATATAATATAACTGGTAGAATAATAGTTTATATATTTTCAGCTTAACGTTTTTTGAAAGGAGTTGGGACATCACAAGTCTCTGCAATGCATAATAGCATGCATTTCCAGAATTGAGCCTATGTTTAATTTCTTTGTGCATCTCATTCCTATTTGTGATTATTATTCCTAGGTATTTGAATTCACCCATTTCCTCAAAATTTCCCTCATTTGTCATTAGCTGTCCATTTCCATTATATACTGAATTTCTACGTGTGACCATATATTTAGTTTTACTGATATTTACTTCCAGTCCTAATTTGTTAGTGTTACTCAATAGAACAGTTTTTAATATACATTCACAAATTTCCCTTAATTAAAGATCTCCATCGTTCTCCGGCCGCTGTGCGTTGATCCGTTACAGCATATTTCCTCAGTGGTCTTGCTTTTCTGTTCCATATTTTAATTTTCCATGTATGGACGACCATTGGTAGTCTTCCATCCTGCATTCTTCTTACGTGTCCATGCCATATTAGCCTTCCGTGTTCAATCTCTTCCATTTTCATTCCAAATTTTCTGGCAGCTCTTTACAAAAATCCATTTCAACTACAGTTATTCAGATGGCACGTTATTGTGTCATTTTACAAACTTCCGATCCATATAACATTATACTTTCCACTATGAAATTATAAATTAGATATTTTGTTCTGTTAATGATGATATACAGAGTTTAATATTTCTATGGTTTTTCTTCCATTACTGATCCTTCCTGTTATTTCTTTATTTGATGTTCCATATTTCTCTATAATTGGTCCCAAATAACAGAATAATAATAACATTAATAAAACTAATAACATTAATAGTAATAATAATAATATTATTAATATTATCCATCCATCCATAGTAATTCTGCCCGAAGGCAGGTCCTTCACTGCAATCATAACATTTTCATTCTATGCTTGCAGCTTTACTAGGGAATTGTGTAGGTGTGGAAGCTTCCCGTTGCTTTCCACACCGGTGAAGGATGATGGTGATGATGATGGTAATGATAAGGATGATGATGATGATGATGGCCATATGATTTCGGGGACCGTTTGGGCCTTAAAGTTTTCCTGACATTTGTCTTACAGGTGAGGAAAAACCCCGATAAAAACCTCACCAATGAAAAAACTGTCCCGACCGGGGATCGAAACCCGGGCCCGCAGCGTGGCAAGGTAGCACGCTACCTCGAGACCACAGCGGTGGACTATTAGCTATTATTATAAATGATAATATTAATTGGCAATCACAGTCGAGCCTCCAACCAGTGAATACTGCTCTCCGTAGTTGTGGAAGAAACACTAGCCATGGACCACGGTCACACGGCCCGAAATCTCTTAATATTATGAATACCGGACGTGAATGCCTACAATCAACTATTAAATCATAAGACACTACAGCGGGTCTCATAACTAAAACATTTGGGTACTAACCTTGACGCTAAATTCATTTTTGGAAAATATATTGAGAAAAAACCGAAAACGCAATCCATCTTGCAAATATGCTTAGCAGAATAGCTAAACTGCAGTGGGGATTATGACATTGTGCCCTTAGAACAATTTACAATGGTGTAATTATACCAATTTTGACATATGGAAGCCCAATTTGGGAAAATGCTATTCAAACAAAGAAACAAAATGGTATGGTCATGTAGAAAGAATGACAAGACAGATTCCAAAGAGGAATGCTAGAATGGGTGCCAGTAGGTATAAAAAATAATAAAAATAATAATAAAAATAAAAAATAAATAATAATAATCTCTATCTTTCTTCGAGTTTTTACATCTGCTGCCGTCTTCCCGTGCCAAACCTCCAATGCCTACGATCTTCGGCACCTTCAATGCTTAGCCCTCTTGCTTGCATTACTGTCTTCATGTTTTCCTTCTATGTTAACTTTGGTCTACCTCTTTCTTCTTTCTAGTCGGTTGCCAGTGATATAGTTTCTTCGGCCATCGCGCATCTTCATTCTTAAAATATGTCCTAACCACTTTAATTCCTTCTCCTCAATTCTTTCAATATATTGTATAATATTGAATATATAATAATATTACATAATTTCAATATAATCATCATCATGAACAAATTCGTTTTAGGCCATGTGGCCTGTACGGTTAAACCTAGCGAAGATGGTCTTGATCTTTCCACCGATGTTTTGGTCTTCCTTGGTCCCTATGTCCAGTTGGGGTATATTGGAATGCCAATTTTGGAAGTCTATTTCTTGCCATTCTTCTCAGATGATTTTTCCATTCTTGTTGGTATTTTTGGATATCTTCATTTAAACTTGCTACTCCAAGTTTTCCTCTGATAGTAGTGTTCCTTTGGTGATCCAGTCTATTAACTCCTAACAATGATCGTAAGAAGCGCATTTGGCTTACTTGAAGTTTATGAGAGTTTCTTTTATTTAAAATCCAAATTTCACTTCCGTATTTTAGAGCAGCTTTTGATGTGACGTTATGTAATCTTAGTTTTGTCTCTGTCCTCATCTGTTTACCAAAATGTCTTCGTATTACCCCATTCATTTTATTATATTTTTGTAATTTTGAATCAATGTCACTCTTATACTCTGCAAATACACTTCCTAAGTAAGAGAAATCTGACACTTGTTCTATAATTTTTCCATCAATCTCAATTTTCACCCGTTGTATGTTTTTTCCACATATTGCCATTGTTTTGGATTTTGATGTGGAAATTTTCATATTATATTTGCTGGCAATTTTGAATAATTGATATAATAATAATAATAATAATAATAATAATAAAGAGGAGGGATAAAAGTAACGTGGATTGATGGTATTCTGAGCAGCATGAGGGGAATAGATTTGGACGATGGAGATTTTAATGACAGAGAGATGTAGAGGAGAATGGCAGTAGATTAATTGTGTTCAGGAAGATGTTGCGAAACCTTCTAAATATATAATAAATTCCTCATTTCATAATATGAACTATAACAAAACAGTTATTCAATTTGTGGGAAATAAACAATTACAATGGTTTGGACACATGAAGAGAATGAATGAAGATGGATTGCCAGTTAGGAGTTTTAAGTGGATTGTAAATGGGAGGAAAAGAAGAGGGAAACCTAAGAAGACATGCATAGAGGGAATTGTTAATTTTGATGAAGGACAGAGGACGACAGGATGGTGACTGGAGGGACAAAGATGAATGGAAGAAGAGAATCAAAACTTAATATTGGGCGCAGAAAGATGTATACATTTAAAACTTTTGAAATCATAATCACCCGGTATCATGACAGCTGCCGCCGTCTTCCGGAAACCGAACGCCATTCCTCTCTGTCCATCCATTGATATTCCTCCAATCCTCTGATAATCTATCCAGGATTTCTTGGGTCTTCCATTCTTGCTCCTTTCTATTGGGATCCATTCCATAATACGTTTAGGCAATCTTTGCTCTGACATTCTTTTGACATGGCCATACCACTGTAATCGTTTCTTTTCTACAATGCCTATGATGCCCGGCTCCTCTTGTGCACCCATAATTTCCCTTATTTCTTTATTTCGTATTCTATCCATTCTAGATTTTCCAGCTGATCTTCTTAAAACATCCATTTCTGTACTTAAAATTATTTTCATTTCCCTGGTAGGAACTTGTTAAATAAATAAATTCCATAATCTTAAAGTTAACACATTGATAAAATAAAATAAGTTAAAATATACCTTCTTAAGTAAAATCCGTCGTCCTCAACTTATAAAAATATGCAATCCTTATGCCTGTAGGCCTTTCAGGACATCCGTTCCATCTTCAGCAGGTCCCTTTTCGCTACATCATCGAGTGTGACGGTTGATGCTGCTGGTCCGTCATACTGGACGTTGTAGCGAAAAGGGACCTGCTGAAGATGGAACGGATGTTCTGAAAGGCCTACAGGCATAAAGATTGCATATTTTTATAAGTTGAGGACGACGGATTTTACCTAAGAAGGTATATTTTAACTTATTTTATTTTATGACTCTCCACCTCAACGCTTTTAACAATGAATTTTATTAGTATTAACACACTGATTATAAAGAAATATGCCAGTGGGGTCGATATTCGAACATAAAGAGTTAATTCTGCCATGTCATTCAGTTGATATAAATTAATGGCGTACAATATACATAAAATACATTATTTTAGTAGCCTATAACAGTAAAATAAATACGATACTAGTAACGGTGTTTATTCAGTGCGTTTGACATTTAAACGTCCTTAACCCCTGTGTGGCCCAAGAACATGACATAAAATTTTATGCTTGGAATGAAACTAGTATTGTTTCCAGTCAATAAGAAATGAACCGGCGTGACTCACCAAGAAGTGTATTTCTTTACAAGAAAAATGTCAATAAATGCCACATCGAAATTAGAGGACACAATTTCTAGAAGGGAATTCATGTCAGTCGAGAAAATATCGGTGCTTTAAACCCACAGTATTCTATTATTTTATCACAAATATGCAATCGCATTGAGAAATTTACTTATAAAACAAGAGTTTAGAAAATATCGTATCGTTTACATGTAACTTTTTTTGTCTTGTTGTGCGACTTTTTGCATGGAAAACCATTTTAATATAATTTGAGTCATATCCTACGTAGTCCACCGCTGTGGTCTCGAGGTTGCGTGCTGCCTTAGAGGGCCCGGGTTCGATCGCCGGTTGGGACATTTTTTCTGGGTGAGGTTTTTATCGGGGTTTTCCTCACCTGTAAGACAAATGTCAGGAAAACTTTAAGGTCCAAACGGTCTTCGAAATCATGTGGCCATCATCTTCATCCTTATCATCCTTCACCAGTGTGGAAAGCAACGGGAAGCTACCACACCTACAATTCCCTAGTAAAGCTGCAAGCATAGCAGAATTACTATGGATGGATATCCTATATTTTATATATTGGACTGCTCTTAAAATATTAAATGGTTAAACGAGACTTTCTTAATTCCTTCATAAACTCCTGTCAAAATTTATTTTAAGGGTTTTTATTTTTCAAATTATTTCCCACTCTTTACAATGAATTTTACGTTTTTTTCTAACAAATACTTCAATATATTTTTCTTCTTCTTCCTTCCAAGTATTAGGCCAAGGCCTGTTACGATCCTATAGAAAATTTTCCCTCCAGCGTTTCATAGGACGGCCCAGTGATCTTCGTCCTCTTGGTATATAATTATAAACAGCTTTGGGGATCCGATTTGAACTCATTCTTTCAAGATGGTGTTTCCAATTTAGTTGGTACTGTTTAATATATTCCAAAATTGGCGTAGTCTTCAATTCTTTTAAGATATCGGTGTTCCTTTTCCGATCCCATCTGGTGTAACCCGCTGTTCTTCGCATGAATCTCATTTCACAAGCCGTTATTCTGCTTTCATGTTGTCTTTTTAGTGTCCATGCTTCACTACCATAGGTCAACACTGGTCTAGCCAAAGTGTTATATAAACGTAATCTGGTGTTTTTTGTACAAGGGATGGTTTCATAACTTGATTAATAATTCCTAAACTTTTATTATAACTAGTAATTTTTTCAGGGATATATTTTTAATCCCAGATAGAGAGATAATATCCAAGGTATTTAAATTGATTAGATCTCTCTAAAATTTTATTCTGGAGACAGATTTTACTTTGTATGGGGTCCTTCCCATGAAATGCCATAATTTTAGTTTTGTTAATTGATATTTCCATATTAAATTTGGCACCTATTTTTTGTAAATTATAAATTGATCGTTGCAAAAGTGCCAGAAGAGCTAAATCGTCTGCAAAATGAATAGCATCGAGTTTGAGGTTCCTATTGATGGGTATATATCCTTGTTGTGTTTTCCTCCATTCGTTTATTAATTTATTCATATATGTAATGAAAAGCACCGGTGAAAGTCCACATCCCTGTCTTACTCCAGTGCTGATCTTTTCCCAAGAAGATCATTTGCCATCTTGTTTTACAGAGATTCTATTACCAATCTATTTTTCTGTGATATGTAACTACGCACGTAGCTTGAGGACGTGGTAGTCATATTGATATTAACGAATATTCCATTATTTATTTATTTATTTATTTAGCCTGGTGGAGTAAAGGCTAGGTGGCCTTCTCTTCCACTCACCAGGACAAACATATATTACATCAGATTATAACAATCACAATAACTCTAATATATAATACTAAATGAAGATTTTATCAATAAGATAATATATAATTGAGTTGGTGTTTACTTGATGAAAATCCATATTTATTAATTAAATAAAAATAAAACTTAGTTTTATTTCATTTTCATATTTATTAAGATATAATTCAGTTCTCACTGAATTATATCTTAATGATTTGTTAACATGTCTGAAGAAGGAACAGTGTACCGAAACAGCTGTCACTGATTTATATCTTAATAAATATGAAAATCAAATAAAACTAAGTTTTATTTTCATTTAATTAATAGAGTTAATATATATTACATTACGATCTATAATACAGCCAGTTAACGATAGTTAGGATTAAGAATAAAACTAACAATAAAATGAATTCAAGCAAGATAAATGGTTGGTAGACTGTCCCTGTCTATCGTATGTAAAAAAACAATAAAATGAATTCAAGCAAGATAAATGGTTGGTAGACTGTCCCTGTCTATCGTATGTAAAAAAACAATAAAATGAATTCAAGCAAGATAAATGGTTGGTAGACTGTCCCTGTCTATCGTATGTAAAAAACAATAAAATGAATTCAAGCAAGATAAATGGTTGGTAGACTGTCCCTGTCTATCGTATGTAAAAAAACAATAAAATGAATTCAAGCAAGATAAATGGTTGGTAGACTGTCCTGTCT
The DNA here is from genome assembly GCA_030220185.1 of Diploptera punctata. Classification (NCBI taxonomy): domain Eukaryota; kingdom Metazoa; phylum Arthropoda; class Insecta; order Blattodea; family Blaberidae; genus Diploptera; species Diploptera punctata. The sequence continues at coordinate 3,017,967 of JASPKZ010002687.1, read as the reverse complement.
ATCGTATGTAAAAAAACAATAAAATGAATTCAAGCAAGATAAATGGTTGGTAGACTGTCCCTGTCTATCGTATGTAAAAAAACAATAAAATGAATTCAAGCAAGATAAATGGTTGGTAGACTGTCCCTGTCTATCGTATGTAAAAAAACAATAAAATGAATTCAAGCAAGATAAATGGTTGGTAGACTGTCCCTGTCTATCGTATGTAAAAAAACAATAAAATGAATTCAAGCAAGATAAATGGTTGGTAGACTGTCCCTGTCTATCGTATGTAAAAAAACAATAAAATGAATTCAAGCAAGATAAATGGTTGGTAGACTGTCCCTGTCTATCGTATGTAAAAAAACAATAAAATGAATTCAAGCAAGATAAATGGTTGGTAGACTGTCCCTGTCTATCGTATGTAAAAAAACAATAAAATGAATTCAAGCACGATCAATGGTTGGTAGACTGTCCCTGTCTATCGTATGTAAAAAAACAATAAATGACTTCAAGCAAGATCAGTTGGTTTGTAGACTGTCCCTGTCTATCGTATGTAAACAAAGAGGAAATACATGAATTCAGCAAGCAAAGATAAATGGTTTGGTAGACTGTCCCTGTCTATCGTATGTAAAAAAACAATAAAATGAATTCAAGCAAGATAAATGGTTGGTAGACTGTCCCTGTCTATCGTGTGTAAAAAAACAAAGAAAATAACACTGGTCGACAAAAATTAACATTGTTTCTTTCACGAGGATAAAAATATGAGATTTTAGAAGTATTTTTCATCCTGATTTTAAATACAATTTCAGTTTTTTCCTATCAGGCAAGAGTTTTCTGTGATATTCATTTACATATTTATAACTTTTATAATTTTCTAATAAATGTCTACGTAATCTTTTCTCTTGGATCTTACGTATATGACTCTGATGCTTATATTCCTGATGTTTACCAATTTAGAATGTATAGTTGATCGTCTAAAGCAATCCGCAACTAGTTATAGGATTCATTGCCAATTTTTGGGTTAATTTAATTTTTTGTTATACATTGCGATGAACCAAACATGGTGATTGGTAGTCAATTTTTAATTTCGCTCCATAGAACTATTATTGTTTATATATATATATATATATATATATGTATATATATATATATGTCCTATATATATATATATATATATATATATATTATATGTCCACCGCTATGGTCTCGAGGTAGCGTGCTGCCTTGTCACGCAGCGGGCCCGGGTTCGATCCCCGGTTGGGGCATTTTTTCTGGGTGAGGTTTTTATCGGGGTTTTTCCTCACCTGTAAGACAAATGTCAGGAAAACTTTAAGCCCCAAACGGTCCCCGAAATCATATGGCCATCATCACCAACCTTACCATTATCACCATCCTTACCATTATCATCATCCCAAACATTATCATCATCATCCTTATCATTATCATCATCATCCTTCACTGGTGTGGAAAGGAACGGGAAGTTACCACACCTAAAATCCGCTAGTAAAGCTGCAAGCATAGCATGAAAATTGCTATGAATGCAGTGAAGGACCTGCCTTCGGGCAGAATTACTATGGATGGATGTATATATATATATATAATATTTTCCCGTCCTAGTACTACTTTGGTTTCCTAGATGTCAGTATGAGGCGGAACGCTGACCACGGACCACTCAAAATGACATCTATACGAAAACAAGTGTAACTAAATTAATATGGTTCAAATTCTTCCCTGTAGAGGGAGAGCGCCTAAATCTCTGTAAAGGGAAAACATGGGCTTACAATACAATACAATATATATATATCATCAGCATCAAGGATTAGACCTGCTGGTCTATTCCCATCTCATGTTAGAATTAGTCTATCTATCTTTTACTGGGTCTTCCGACATTTTTTTCGTCTTAGTGGTTTGTAATGAAGAATCTGTTTCGGAATTATATTGTTATTGATGTGGTCCATCCATTCATCTGTGTATTGTGTAATTCTATCAAATAGTTTGAATATATTAAGTTGTCTTCGTATATCCTCACTTCGGCTTTTGATCCATTATTGTACAGCCAGTCACACTCCTCAGAAACCTCATTTCTGACGTTTCTATTCTTTGTTCCTGGTTTATGGCTAAGACCCAGTGTTCCGATCCATATAGTAGTTTTGGAATCGCCATTGTTTTATAAAATTTTATAAGTGTCTCCTTTCTAGTTCCTTTGAGACTTCGTTTTACGGTGCCACACATATAATTAAATTTATTTATTTTGTTCTCAATGTCTTCACTTTTTTTGTAAGATACATTGTATCCCAGATAATCGAAATTGCTCACTTGTTCTATTATTTTATTCTCTAATTGGATTTTTACTTTTAGTGGCTCATAACCTCGAAAAGCTAAAACTTTTGTTTGTAGAGTAGATTTCTCAAGTTGTATATCTAATATATTATACTGAATTTGTAAATTGCCCGTTTTAGCCATCTTCTGTCTCAGATATCACAACCTGATCGTCTGCAAAAAGTAAAGTATCTAACAAAATATTGTCAATTTTAAAATGTTCAGTTAATATATTATATATATATATATATATATATATATATATATATATATATATGTACCTACATTGGAATCAGCCTTTCAAATAGTTCATGCTGCTAGTGTTTCCCTGGTAATAGATTTGCACTCTGCCTTCTTCTAAATTCCACTAACTCCATCTAGTAGGAAAGTTACAGCGTTTAATTACCCCTAACGGTTTGTAAGAGTTTAACATGGACCTTAGCATCAGTACCCAGAACTTAAGTCGGGAGTTGGACAAACTTTTTGGCGATTTAAATTATAAGTATGTCTTTCAGTACAGCGACGATCATATAGTTTATTCTCCTAATAGGGAACAATACTTAGCTCATTTGAGAGAAGTCTTTAAGCGCCTTAGGGCCAGTTTCACCAAGAGAGGTAACTGTATTACGGCAGTTTAAGCTATGCATTATACATGGGGAAAACTGGCGTAATACAGTTACATCTGTTGGTGAAACTGGCCCATAGTGACAGTGGTTTTACCGTCAACCCTAAAAAAGAATACTCTGGAGTATTCCAAGATTAAATTCTTAGGTCACTTGCTTTCTGCTGAAAGTATCCAGGTCAACCCTGAGAGGGTAGAAGTCATCAAAATGTCTTAAATTTATTCTCCATTTGTGCTTTCGAGAAGATTCTGCAAGAGTGCGAATTTCAAGTGTCTACTTAGTGATATTATTTAGTAATTTAATCTAGGTGTGGCTGCCCTGTACTCTCCTAGGAGGTTCCAGCATGCAAATCTCCACGGACAAATTTATCAGTTAGGCCTTGTTTCTAACGCTAATAACTTCTAATTTAAATTTCCGAAACGAAATTGCTAAAGGACATACAAAGATAAGATCAATCGTATTATATTATTTACATAATACATTGTAAAAATTTAGTACAGGTATTGGCAATTGCAGACAACATTATTGGCAATTCCAAAAAATAATGTAAATAAGACATTCATAGCGTTAAATAAAGCAGCAAATAAAATGGGGTTCCAGATAAATGAAGAGAAACAAAATATATGATCTGTAATTAAAATAAGAAATATAAAAGAAAGGAACAACAAATATATATAGAATTTGTGTAAGTCGAAAAAATTGAACGTTTTTTTATATCTGGAGACCCAAACTAACAAAATCAACCAGACTAAAGAGGATGTAATGAAGAAAAATCAAAATGCAAATAAACGTTACTATGGAAAGATAAAGCATTTTAAATCATAATATCTCACTTTTTACACATGATCCATCACATACCCCACAGGAAGAAATCAAAAGATGTGAGATCAGGAGACCGTGGAGGCCATCGGGAATAAACCATGTCACCCGGACCTGTGCGTCGTATCCATCGTCGGGGAACATTATTGTGTTCGTGGACGTCCTGGACTATTCCTTTTACAGATAATTTCAGATGTTTCTAACTGTCTATACCATCAACGGATACTCTTATCTGTCGGAGGATCAATTCCAAATTGCCGTAGGAAAGCTCGCTGCACTGCAACAATAGAACCAGACCTCGCAAATTGCAGCACATAGAATGACTTCTGTACAGGAGGCGCCATTTTCTTAAATTTAAATCTGTGACGTAATAGTGGCAAAAAAAATATTGGATAACAGGATATGAAACGTTTACAGCTTTTCTTTCATTACAGTAAATAATCACGCATCCAATCTATTATTCTACCAGTTATATTATATGGATGCGAAACATGGACTCTTACTTTAATAATAATAATAATAATAATAATAATAATAATAATAATAATAATAATAATAATAATAATAATAATAATAATAATATTAATAATAATAATAATACTTTATTTATTCTGGCAGAGTTAAGGCCATAAGGCCCTCTCTTCCACTCAACCAGCACAAATACAAATAAATAGTTGACAAATATAGATATACACTATACTAATTATAAACAGTTAAAGATACAATAAATGTAGCAATGTAAATGGCATGTACAAACAACATTTTATAGGGTAATAACAATAATGATACGATAAATAATAATAATAATAATAATAATAATAATAATATAAATATGATACATTATACGGGAAACACCAATTAATATATATACCTTTAAGGGAGGAACGGAGATTACAAGTATTTGAGAATAAAGTAACTTAGGAAAAATTTTGGACCAAAGAGAGATGAACAGACAGGTGAATGGAGAAGACTACATAACAACTACATGGTCTTTATAGGAAGCCAGATATAATAAGAACAGTTAAGTCTCGTAGACTGCGATGGGCAGGACATGTTGCACGTATGGGGAATGAAATACTTGCATGGAAGCTTCTTGTAGGAAAGCCAGAGGGAAAACGCCCAGTTCGTAGACAAAGAATGAGGTGGGAGAATAACATTAACTATGATTTGAGGCAAATAGGTTATACAGGAAATGATTGGAAAGCATTAGATCGGGATATGGATGTATGGAGAACTTATGTCCGCGCAGCCATGAACCTACGGGTTCGATAGTGCCAGTGAGTTAAAGTAAGTAAGTAATCACGCATCCAATTTAGTTTGTAAAGTTGTACTAAATACTTAAAACCCCTTCCATCATTTTGAACATTATACAATAGAAATGGACAGCTAATGAAAAATGAGGGAAATTTTGAAGAGGTGGCTAACTTCAAATACCTAGCAACAATAATTACAAATAGGAATGATTTGCTCAAAGAAATTGATCATAGGCTCAATTCTGAAAATGCGTGCTATTATGCATTACAGGTTATCGCGTCGTCCCAACTTCTTTGAAAAAATCGTTGAACTGAAAATACATAAAAACTGTTATCCTTCCAGTTATATTGCATGAATGGGAAACATGGACCCTTACTTTGAGGGAGGAAAAAATATTACGAGAATTTGAGAATAAAGTTATTCGGAAAATGTTCAGATCAAAGAGAGATGAACAGATAGGGGAATGGAGAACAGTATAAATCAGTGAGCTACACGATATTTATAGGGCACAAGATATAATAAAAGTTAAGTCTCGTAGACTGCGATCGGAAAGACGTGTGGCACAAATTGGGAATGAAAGAAGGACATGGAAGCTTCTTGTAAGGAAACCAGAGGGAAAACTCCAAGATGGTTGACCAAAGTGGGAGAATAACATTAACCATGATTCGAGGGATGTAATTGTACAGGGAATGATTGGAAAGCATAAGTTCAGGATAATTTTTTTTTTAGATTTTATTTTATTTATTTAGCCTGGTGGAGTTAAGGCCATGTGGCCTTCTCTTCCACTCACCAGAACAAGCATACATTACATCAAAATATAACAATCTTAATTAACTCTAATATTAAATACTAAGTAAAAATTTGATCAAAAAGATAATATCTAATATATTACGATCTATAATACAACCAGTTAATGTTAGTTAAAATTAAGACTAAAACTAATAATAAAATGTATACAAGCAAGACATATTAAATTGTCCCTGTCTAGTGTATATAAAAAACAAAGGAAAATAATGAGATATAGAAAACTAATTTTACGATTATACAATATTTAAAACAAAACAAATAAAAATATTTGTTATTCTTAATATTATTTTCATAAATAATTAAATTTATTAATTGTTAAAAGAATATTATCAGTGAGGTGTATCAGTTAGTTTGTTATTAAATAATTCTTTAGTTAGTTTTTGAAGAATGTTATAGTTTGACAGTCTCTGACATAGGTCGGAAGGGAATTCCATGTTTTGGTAAGTGACACAGTAAAAGATAATGAATAATATACAGTGTGATGAGGAGGGATATAAAGGACAATGTGCTGATGGGATCGAGTGTAAAAATTATGTGTGTCGGATAGTCTGATGAAGCGGCGTGATAAATAGTTAGGCGATGATGTGTGAAGTACTTTATAGAGAAGGAATAAGGAATGGACAGTTCTACGATCTCTTAGACGAAGCCACGATATTTGTTCCAGGGACGGTGTAACATGGTCAAATTTACGAATACCACAAATAAAATGTGCGCAAGAATTATGAACACGTTGAAGTCTTTGAGTGGAAATAATATTTAAGTCTGTAAAAAGAGTGTCACAATAATCAAAATGGGGCATTGCAAGTGTTTCTACTAACATTTTCCTAAGAGCGAATGGCAGACAATTTCGTACGCGATTTAATAAATGTAGCCTATTATCGAGAAGACTGCTTTGCATGTATGGTTTATTTGTGTATTCCAATTTAAGTTGTTGTTAATAAATACTTACTTACTCACTGGCACTATCGAACCCGTAGGTTCATGGCCGCACGGACATAAGCTCTCAATACATCCCTATCCTGAGCTAATGCTTTCCAATCATTCCCTGTATAATCTACTTCCCTCAAATCATAGTTAATGTTATTCTCCCACCTCATTCTTGGTCTACCAACTGGGCGTTTTCCTTCTGGCTTTCCTACAAGACGCTTCCATGCAAGTCTTTCATTCCCCATACGTGCAACATGTCCTGCCCATCGCAGTCTACGAGACTTAACTATTCTTATTATATCTGGCTTCCTGTAAAGACCATGTAGTTCATTGTTATGTAGTCTTCTCCATTCACCTGTCTGTTCATCTCTCTTTGGTCCAAAAATATTCCTAAGTACTTTATTCTCAAATACTTGTAATCTCCTATCCTCTCTTAAAGTAAGAGTCCATGTTTCGCACCCATATAATATAACTGGTAGAATAATTGTTTTATATATTTTCAGTTTAACGTTTTTTGAAAGGAGTTGGGGACATCAAGAGCCTCTGCAATGCATAATAGCATGCATTTCCAGAATTGAGCCTATGTTTAATTTCTTTGTGCATCTCATTCCTATTTGTGAGTATTGTTCCTAGGTATTTGAATTCAGCCACTTCCTCAAAATTTCCCTCATTTGTCAGTAGCTGTCCATTTCCATTATTTAATGGATTTCTATGTGTGACCATATATTTAGTTTTATTGATATTTACTTCCAGTCCTAATTTCTTAGTGCTACTCAATAGTGTGTGCGTGTTGTCCTTTATGTTGTTAATAAATACTCCTAGAATTTTTACTGTCTCACTATAAGGGATAGGGTTATGTGGGGAGCTTATGTCTGCGTCATGAACCTATTGTTCGATAGTACCAATGTGTTAGTTTCGACTTTAATATAAAGTGTCTTACAGATATTAAAGTTAGAAGAGAATGAATTGATACCTGCACAAACACATTTATTTTCTTAAAAAAACCGATCCAATAGTTCAACCAGATCACATATCAATATATAAAATAAATACTTTCCTTTTAATTCTTTGTTCACTTATATGTTATGCTGGCTCCATCTCCATGATCTTAGAAACATGCATTATCTTATTCTACTATTCAAAATTATAATGAACATACTTGTACACCAAGCTACTCATCATCGCACTTCCATCAAATATCCTCCAATCACAATTTGAGTACACGGTCCAATATCAAATCCCACAACACAAATCGTCGAATCGTTCTAATTCCTATAGCGTATCTACTGATAGACTCTGGAATTCCTTTGCACAAAAAATCATTGACTGCCGGACATTAGCTTCCTTTAAAAGAACGTTAAAACTTTTTTCTTTTGTAAGTAGTCTTCCGTGGGTTAACTGATGGTATCTGATGTTTTGTTTCTCTCATAAAGTTGGCTTAACTTACTTACTCACTGGCACTATCGAACCCGTAGGTTCATGGCCGCGCAGACATAAGCTCTCCACACATCCCTATCCTGAGCTAATGCTTTCCAATCATTCCCTGTATAATCTACTTCCCTCAAATCATAGTTAATGTTGTTCTCCCACCTCATTCTTGGTCTACCAACTGGGCTTTCCTACAAGAAGTTTCCATGCACGTCTTTCATTCCCCATACGCGCAACATGTCCTGCCCATCGCAGTCTACGAGACTTAACTGTTCTTATTATATCTGGCTTCCTATAAAGACCATGTAGTTCATTGTTATGTATTCTTCTCCATTCACCTGTCTGTTCATCTCTCTTAGGTCCAAAAATTTTCCTAAGAACTTTATTCTCAAATACTCGCAATCTCCTTTCCTCCCTTAAAGTAAGAGTCCATGTTGCGCACCCATATAATATAACTGGTAGAATAATAGTTTTATATATTTTCAGCTTAACGATTTTTGAAAGGAGTTGGGACATCAAAAGTCTCTGTAATGCATAATAGCACGCATTTCCAGAATTGAGCCTATGTTTGGCTTAATCCTTCATAATTTTAGTTTAATTTGTATAAATATTTACTTATAATTATTATATATATATATATATATATATATATATATAGAAGACAGTGTTCTCGCGACATCTAGTAATAATGAAGATTATAATATATATATAACTAAAAAAAAAAAAGTCCTACAACTACTACTACATATATAAGAAAAATAAGTGTTTGAATTGGATTCGCCTGGTAGTGTAATGGATATCACGCTGAGGTACAGACTCAGAGATCCGGGTTCGAATCCCGTGCAGGCATTTATTTTTCTTATCATACCATATTAAGCTTACATTGCTCAATGTTAAACATTTAATTATAACATCTATAAAGCGTCACTGCTATAAGGTAAAAATATTCTCTTTAATTTGCTTACTTGTTATAGTCAGCTACTAGATAGCAGTGAAGACCGAGTTCTCGCGACATCTAGTAATAATGGAGAATATAATACATATATAAGAAAAATAAGTGTTTGAATTGGATTCGCCTGGTAGTGTAATGGTTACCACGCTGAGGTACAGACTCAGAGATCCGGGTTCAAATCCCGTCCAGGCATTTATTTTTCTTATCATACCATATATATATCCACCGCTGTGGTCACGCACCGGGCCCGGGTTCGATCCCTGGTCAGGGCAATTTGTCTAGGTCAGGTTTTTATCGGGGTTTTTCCTCACCTGTAAGACAAATGTAGGGAAAACGTTAATGCCCAAACGGTCCCCGTAATCATATGGCCATCATCATCCTTATCATCATCATCCTTCACTGGTGTGGAAAGCAACGGGAAGCTACCACACCTACAATTCCCTAGTAAAGCTACAAGCATAGCATGAAAATGCTATGATTGCAATGAAGGACTTGCCTTCGGGCACAATTACTATGGATATATATATACAACGTCCACCTGTGGTCTCGAGGTAGCGTGCTGCCTTGACACGCTGCGGGCCCGAGTTCGATCCCTGGTCGGGGCAGTTTTTCTGGGTCAAGGTTTTTATTGGGGTTTTCCTCACCTGTAAGACAAATGTCAGGAAAAAATTTAGACCCAAACCGTCCCCGAAATCACATGGCCATCATCATCCTTATCACCATCATCCTTTACCGGTGTGGAAAGCAACGGGAAGCTACCACACCTACAATTCCCTAGTAAAGCTGCAAGCATAGCATGAAAATGCTACGATGGCAGTTAAAGACCTGCCCTCGCGCAGAATTACTATTTATAGGCCTATATATAAATATATGCAGGGTGTTTCAGAATATGTATTATAGATTATCGAAGGGTTGTAGAGGGGAATTAGCAGATACATTCTGATGAGGAACCCATTTCCGGAAACGTGTCATTTCGATGTAAAATAGGTATGAAAATCGAATCACAATGGGCTTATATCGTATGCCTTGTGTTTCAGAATAAGTATTACAGACTTCTATGGGTTGCACTACAAGTGTGGTTCCACGTGTGAACCCTGTTTTTCGTTACACAAAATGTACCTGCAACGCATTTTTCAAACACATGCCCCTTAAGACCTGCTGTGTGCTCTACAATTTCGCAGCCGCCAGAATCCGTGCAAGAACATCTTCCCAGACTCGATAGGTGTAGTACAACCTCTATGTCTGTAATACTTAATCTGAAACACAAGGTACACGATATCAGCCCATTGTGTTTCGATCTTCAAACTTATTTTACATAGAAATGGTACGTTTCCGGAATGGATTCTTTATCAAAACTTCATCTACTAAGTTCCCTCTACAACCCCTAGAAATATGTAATACTTATTCTGAAACACCCTCTATAATTGAAGAATAACAGTTTTATGTATTCTCAGAATAACGTTTTTTTAGAGAAGTTGGAACAAGAATCCCTGTAATGCATAATAGCATGAATTTCCAGAATTCAGCCTATGTTTGATCTCTTTGTACATCTCATTCGTATTTGTAATTATTGTTCATAGGTATTTGAATTCAGCCACTTCTCAAAATCTCCTTCATTTTCATTACTGCCCATTTATATTATATAATGCATTTCTATGTGTGAGCATACCATATATTCAAATTTATCAGAAGACCCTGTATGAATGACTATTTAACTCATGTCCCAAATGGTAGTCAATGACCAATCACGTTTCAATGAATTTTGTTTTACAACCAATCACAGTCGTGTTTCACCTCGATAATTATCGAATTTTGATTACCAAAATAAGGACAGCTCCTCCTTTTTGATATTCTGAACATGTCAGAGCATTTCTTGCAGTGACTGACTAATAAATACGTTGAATATAGCAAAAAATGAACAGATTCCTTCGACCTACACATTTGATAATTGTGTGTACAAAAATTGTGTTTTGAAATACTGATTTGAATGAGTTGTCTCCGAAAAGATTGAATTAATAACCTATAATGTTGGTTATAATTTACAGTTTATGTGTTTCATGTTTTCACCACTAGGGTTCATTCTTACAATATTGAGAATCTAGTTGGAGATAAATAAAGTATGATCATGTTGCAGTGATGAAAAATGGAACGTAACCAAACATTTCTCATTTATTTTGAAACACGCCGTTCACATTAAATATATAATTATTGTAAAATGACTGTATTTAAATAATGATCAGTGAGTAAACAGCTTAATTCTTTTCGTTAAACTGTTTAAACAAAGGCCGTCCTTGATTTCCGAATCCTTTAGATAAATTGGAAATTACTCGGGGCATTAATTATGACCATTTAACTCATGCCCCAAATGGGAGTCAATGACCAATCACATTTCAATGAGTTTTGATTTTCAACCAATCACAGTCGTTTTTAATCTCGACTTTATCAATTCAATTTTATCGCATTAAAATCAAGCGCCTCTTTTTTAACATTCTGAATAGGCCTTAGCATTATTTTGCAGTGACTGCATGTGGCTAAGAGATTGTATATGTAGTGCACGAATGTAACCAGATCGGAATATAATATAAAATATTTGTAGCAATTGATTATACCACAAAAAAGAAACCACTGTTTACACTTTCTGAAACGTATTATTTCCCAGGAATTTACATATCAGAAAAATATAATTGACATATTTACATCATAGGGGGGCACGCCGTAGCGTAGTGGTTAAGGCACCGCGCTACAAGCCAGGATGTTTAAACTGACCAAAACCTTCTGGCGGCACTATGGCCCTGGGGTCGACTCAGCCTCTAACGGAAATGAGTACCAGACGCTTGTTCTGGGGGTAAAGGCGGCCGTCACGCAGGGCTGACAACCCGGCTGACATCAAGTGCCGATTGTCTAGAAAAAGTAGGAGCCTTAACTTCCTACTACCCCAAGGGCCTCCCGAGGCCTGTAGTGGGATTACTTTACTTACTTACATCATAGGACATCAGATATAAATTAATAATCTATAATGTTGGTTATAAATTTCTCCACTAGGATGCATTCTTAAAATATTGCAATCCTTTGGCAATAAATAATGTGATCTGGTTGCAGTCAAGAACAAATGAAGCATAACAGTCGTTTCTCATTTGTTTTCAAACATCGCCGTTTATATTATTTATATATATATATTCATATTTAAAATAACTATATTTAAATAATGATTTGTGAGTAAACTGCTTAATTTTATTCGTTAAATAGTCCTAACAAATGCCACTCTTGATTTCCGAATTTCTAGATAAATTGGAAATCACTCGTCACATTACTTATGACTATTTAACTCATGCCCCAAATGGGAGTCAATGACCAATCACGTTACAATGATTTTTTATTTACAACCAATCACAGTCGTGTTTTGCCTAGAATTGACCAACTAAAGTTTATTATAATAAAGAAAGCACCTCCTTTTTAACATCCTGAATAGGTCATACCATTATTTTCCAGTGACTGACTCAGTGAAAAATACAGCTACCATATTGTATGTATAGTGCATAAATGTTAACAAATACCGCATGCGGGATTTAATATAAAACATTTGTAGTAATTGATTATATCACCAAAAAAAGAAACCACTCTTTGCACGTTCTTAAATGTATTTTTCCCCAGAATGATATAATTGTTATATTTACATAATACGACATCAGAAATGAATTAATAAAGAGTTTGATGTGTTTCATTTTTTCTCCACTAGAGTGCATTCTTACAATATTGCGTTTCTTTGACAATAAATAATATGATCTGGTTGCAGTGATGAACAAAAAAGCAAATGAAGTGTGCCAATTGTTTCTCATTTGTTTTCAAACATCGCCGTTTACATTAAATATATTTTGTATTGTATTGTAAGCCTATGTATTTAAATATATAAATATTTTTAAATAACTATATTTAAATAATTATTTGTGAGAAAATAGCTTAATTTTATTCGTTAAAAAGTCCTAACAAATGCTACTCTTGATTTACAAATTCTCTAGATAAATTCACTTCTCACTTCGTGAGTCGTGAATTTATCGATAATTATCGATTATAAGGGGGGCACGCCGTAGCGTAGTGGTTAAGGCACTGCGCTACAAGCCGGAAGGTCGAGGGTTCAAGTCCCGGTGGGGTCAGGATTTTTAAACTGACCCAAACATACTGGCGGCACTATGGCCCTGGGGTCGACTCAGCCTCTAACGAAAATGAGTACCAGACGCTTGTTCTGGGGTAAAGGCGGCCGTCACGCAGGGCTGACAACCCGGCTGACATAAAGTGTCGATTGTCCAGAAAAAAGTGGGAGCCTTAACCTCCTACTACCCCAAGGGCCTCCTGAGGCCTGTTGTGGGATCACTTTACTTTACTTTAATTATCAATTATAATTATATTATATTAAATTATAATTTGGAAATCAATCGTGGCATTACTTATGATAATTTCCCACGTATACATATTTCACTTGAACTATATACATATTTCTATTGTAGAACGGTTTTGACTCTAGATTCAGAGTTTTTCTCATTTTGTGTAATGGACATAAGGTTCATCCAGACAGAATGATACATGCGCAGTTAATGAAAATACACCTGTAACATTTAATGAAGTTAAATTGTATCACGACCAGTTGTGATCGAATAAGTGCATCAAGATAATATGAATGGAAGTAAAAAGCCCATTATCTCGCAAGAATGGAATGCTTCCTTGTCTTTGTTTGCAGATCCTCATACTAGCAGCCTGACTCAACTCTATTCACTTCTTTAATACTTCATTCTACTTAGAAACCGGAGTAATAAGAATGACATAGTAGGAAATGTCCAGTTCTCTGGACGACCTTCTAAAGATTGCTGAGGATATTTATCTTCATTGGTTTAGTTTTTAATTAAACGGAATCGTTGTCTTTGCAGTATCTGTAATTATTGTTCCCGGTAGATTCCATTGTGTACTACGTAAAATGCTATTTGCTCTTTAATGAACAATTATTTATTATTGTTGCTTTACCAGAACTTAATGTAGACAATAGTGTATAATAAAAGCATTGCGTGATGGTTATTGTACCATCATATAGTATATAGACAATTACTGCTGGAAAAATACAGAACTCACTGGCACTATCGAACGCGTAGGCTTTTGTTCGCGCGGGCATAAGCTCTCCATAAATCTCTATCCTGACCTAATGTTTTTCAATCTTCTCCTACATAATCTTCTCCTTCAAATCATGGTTAATGTTATTCTAATATCTTATTCTTGGCCTACCTTCTGGGCGGTTTCCCTTTGGGTTTTCTACGAGGAGTTTCTATACCCCTCTTGAATTCCACAACCGTGTCATATGTCCTGCCCATCACAGACAAAAATACTTTATTCTCAGGAATTTTACGCTTATCGGTGATTTTACTTTCCTCTAAATTAAATGCCTGGAAACAGTAAGGTCGATATATTTCGCAAATACAATCTGGCCATCATAATCATCTATAAAATATTCGCCTTAATCTTGGACAAATGTCAAAAGCTCTGATCATCAAATCGCAAGGGTGGTCATTTTTATTTTTATTAATATTAATAATATTATTATTATCATACATTTTTCTTCTTATTCTTCATGTTTTAATAAAAGAGCTAGATGTTCAAAAATGGGAAAAATAAATTAAGTCATACGAGAAAAAATGAACTAAAATATTTAGTAGTCGATTGTATAACAAGGGATAAAATTGGTATGGGAATGTACGACGAATGCGAAAAGAAAAGTTTGCCAAAAAACATTGGAATGGTGTCCACCTGGTAGAAGAAAGAAAGGAAGATCTGGAAACACATGGATGCAAGAAATAAGAACTGGAATAAGATTAGGCACAGAAAAAAGTCATTGAGAATTTGTACATAAATATAAAATTATTATTATTATTATCATCACAATCATTATTAATTTTATTATTAAAATAATGATTTATAAATAAAGAAAGGAAGACCTGGAAACACATGCATACAAGAAATAAGAACTGGCATGAGAACAAAGGACTGGAGGACACGGAGTGGATGGATTCGGAGGAGTGGAAAAGAAAAATAAAACTTTAGGCACAGAAAGATGTGTAATCATTGAGAATCTGTATACAAATATTAAATTATTATTATTATCATAACTAACTCACTCACTAGCACTATGGAACACGTAGGTTCATGGACGGGTGGACATAAGCTTCTACATACATCCCTATCCTGAGCTATTGTTTTCCAATAATTCCCTGCATAATCTACTTCCCTCAAATCATGGTTAATGTTATTCTCCCACCTCATTCTTGGTCTTCCAACTGGGCGTTTTCCCTCTGGTTTTCCTACAAGATGCTTCCATGTACGTCTTTCATTCCCCATACGTGCTACATGTACTGCCAATCTCAGTCTACGAGATTTAACTATTCTTATTATATCTGGCTTCCTATAAAGACCATGTAGTTCACTGTTATTTAGTCTTCTCCATTCACCTCTCTGTTCATCTCTCTTTGGTCCAAAAATTTTCCTAAGAACTTTATTCTCAAATACTCGTAAATCTCCTTTCCTCCCTTAAAGTAAGAGTCCATGTTTCGCATCCATATAATATAACTGGTAGAATAATAGTTTTACATATTTTCAGTTTAACGTTTTTTGAAAATAGTTGGAACGTCAAGAGTTCCTGTAATGCAAAATAGCACTCATTTCCAGAATTGAGCCTATGTTTAATTTCTTTGTGCATCTCATTCCAATTTGTGATTATTGTTCCTAGGTATTTGAATTCAGCCAATTTTTTTTTTTTTTTCAAAATTTCCCTCATTTGTCATTATTAAGATCATAATCATTATTCATTATATGATCATCATTATTAATTAGAAGTAAAGAAAGGAACACCTGGAAACTCGTGGATGCAAGAAATAACAACTGCAATGAAACAAAAGTACTGGACGACATGGAAAAGAAAAACAAAACTTAAGCACAAAACATGTGTAATGATTGAAAATCTGTATATATACTTATGAAACTATTTTTTTTATACAGGCAGAACTACAAGAAGTTTTAAAATAAGATTCAATGAATATTTATCAGATTATGTTAAAAATGAAGGAAAATAAAAATTTGCAGAACATAGGCCTAATTAACTTTTATAAGATCCATGATGTGTTCCGTTGAGGTATTATTCAAAATTAACATAAAATTATGGAATATTCACCTGAAAGGTCCGTCTCCTCAACTTAATTGATTATTTAACTGTAGCGTTATCGGGACTTGTCCCATCATCGGCAGGATTCAGTTTTGAATCGTGCCGATGATGGGACAAGTCCCGAAAGCGCTACAGTTAAATAATTAATTAAGTTGAGGAGACGGACCTTTCAGGTGAATATTCCATAATTTTATGTTAATAGCCCTATTTAAAAAACAAACCATCAATTTGGTAGTATAGAGGAAACAATGAAAATACTATATAAAGAGAGCAACAGACAGAAAATTAATATTTTAGAAGAAATATAAATCATCAAGGAAGCAGGAAACACAAATTTATTAAACGAAATTTTACCTAGCAACCAAAACACATTATATACAGAGTGATTCAGAAAAATGGCTATACGTTTGATCGCATTTGTGACGAAAATAATATTATTAAATGAAATATGATGTTATCACTGGAAATGGAATCCCTCAAATTACAAAATTTGAACAAAACAAAACAAATCACTGCTCACGTGAAGCTTGGCGGGTTGATTTTTATGGGCTTGCGTCGAACGCCACCATAATTCTCTTCGTTGTTTCTGCATCCGTGCTAATACGAGGCCTTCCAGGAGGTTTGATTTTCTGCATCCTTCCCTTTTCCAGCAGTCGTTTTCACCACTTCCCCGCAGTCGACGGCTGCAATGCTACGTTAAACTCACCACTTGCCAGTCTTGCGGCGTCACGATCATTAGCATATGTTATTGCCCATGCAGCAATTGTAATTTGCTGTTGCATATTCAACGCCATTTTGATTAATGACGTAAGTTCTATACTATTTTGTTTTATTCCATTGTTGTAATTTGAATAATTGCCTTTCCAACGGTAATTTCATATTTCCTGTAATGGTAATATTTTTATCACACAACGCGATCCAACGTATAGCCATATTTATGATTCACCCCGTACAATTTACAATTAAACAAATAAAAAAATGTCGTGAAGTGTAAAAATACAAAAGAAAAAAAGGTATATACAATTTATTTATAATAAACTGTATATAAATATACAATTATTATTATTATTATTATTATTATTATTATTATTATTATTATTATTATAACATAGTCCACCGCTGTGGTCTCGAGGTAGCGTACTGCCTTGTCACGCAGCAGGTCCGGGTTCGATCCCCGCTCGGGACAGTTTTTCTGGGTGAGGTTTTTATCGGGGTTTTTCCTCACCTGTAAGACAAATGTCAGGAAAACTTTAAGGCCCAAACGGTCCCCGAAATCATATGGCCATCGCAATCATCATCATTCATATTCATCTTATCATCATCATCCTTCATTGGTGTGGAAATCAACGGGAAGCTACCACACCTAAAGTTCCCTAGTAAAGCTGCAAAGCATAGCATGAAAATGCTATGATTGCAATGAAAGACCTGCCTTCGGGCAGAATTACTATGGATGGATCATTATAATCATTATTAACTTTATTACTATTATTATTATTTTATTATTATTATTGTTACTATTATGATTATTATTGTTATTGTTATTAACTTAGAGTGATAAGTTAATCAGGTTTTGAAAGACTATTCTACTTCCCGCCGTAGATTAATTGTCCTCGGATGAAAAGAGACGCACTTCCTGATCCACTCACGCTCCGAAGAACTCA
>JASPKZ010002686.1:490000-495005 GCA_030220185.1 Diploptera punctata | reverse complement strand
TATTTTAAGGTTCGTAAATCTATGATACGGGATCCACAGCTGTAATTCCTTTCCAAAGATAATAAACGAATAGTTTTAGATCATTAAAAACCATCGGCCAGTCTACTGCTGTGTCTAGAGGTTATTTCGTTGTCTCAGACGCATCGGGTTCGGGTTCGATCTCCAGTCGGGGTACGTTTCCTGGGTGAGGTTTTCAGGAGTTTTCCTCATCTATAAGACAAATATCAATAAACTTTAAGGCCAAATAATCGTCGAATATAATCTGGCCATTATAATTATCCATAACACATTCGCCTTCTTTCATATGGATATATGAGTAATTGGTGTGTATTCTCTTAAATCTTAATAATGTCTCGGAGGTGGTCCTGGCATTAAGCTGATCACTCATCTGAAGAGGCCTTCATGTCCTTGTGTGATCAAAAAAGTATGTATTGATCCACATTTTAAAAAATCCTCTTACGACAAGGTCATGTCCCTGTAAAACCCGGATGGCGTGTGTCTTGTAAAAGTACCTACAAAGGTGGAGGTAACTAAGTAAAAGGGAGAAAAAAATGCAGTATTTTATTTTATGACGGTCTTGACAGCTGACGCAATACAAACCTGGGGAAGAAAGTGCTGATGAATCTTACTCATAAGACACATTTCAGGCTTGAGGTTATTTTACGTGCCGTAAATTTACGATACAGATCAATGGATTTACTTCTATTTCAATGGAGGTCATACTTGGGATTTTTACGGCATTAAGCCTTAAATTTGCAATGAATCCTATAGGCTACATCAGTCTCTTTAACTTATTTTAATTTTCAATAAAACAGAAGGAAACGAAGAAATTGCTAAAATGTTTGTCAAATTACACAACACACTCGTATTTAAAATAACAGTTATGCATGATTTCGTTTTCATTACAGTCCGCCACATTTAAATAACTGACACGAGAAATTGCTGTTTTGCCAATTTAAGAGTTTTTGTTTTTTTTTAATATCAGGTTGTTTTTTATAACATTTTTGGCTTTCTCTCCTGCATTGGAGGAACTGAAATATATTTCTTAAGTTGGGGCACCTGGAATGCGGAGTCACGTTACCCTGATGACAAGATGGGCGGTAAATGATAATAAGGAGCCAGAGAGTTCTTAACCTAAATTCCAGCCATAGGCAATCCATAAATAATTCCATTTAAGGAAAAATGTCTATAATCTGACCGGGAATCGAACCCGGGACCTCATGAACTGTAGTCAGATACGCTGACCACTAGCCCATGAGCCTGGTCCCAATTTAAGAGTTAAAATTAAATGATCCCGACCCATTTTTTAATATCTGAAGCTCAGAGTATGATCTATTGGTACCGACTGTATTTTATTCAAATTTCCATTAAAGCTAAAAGTAAAACAGAGCACTATATTTGTTTTAACACTGCCATAAATACTTATTGAACTTAATTCAACAGATAGTTGAGGAAGACGTTATCCAGTCGCCCGATTACCTAACTTTGAACCTAGTATAATGTAAATTGTGCCGGCTAAGTTTAGCATCATACGTTTAAGGTAAGGAAGGAAGTAGCTACGTATGACCAAACTGTTAGTCGTTATGATACAGACATGTGAATACTAATTTACAATTCAAACCGTGTGCACGCCTCTCTCAAAATGTACATCTCTTTATTGTTATTAATAATGTTAATTCATGCGTACAGAACGTCTCTCTGTTGCGGAAAAATGTGACGACTATCCATGTGACATTGTCTGAGGAAACATCATCTATAACAAAGGTAAAACGAAGCAATTAAATCATTAAGTTGTAGAATCCATCATTATTTAAATCCAAATTAACTGATATCTTAAATTCATCACAATGTAAAAAATAACTACTTGCATAACTACAACATTCAGCATTTTCTTTGTATCTATAAATATTCATCTAGGAAGCTTTTCTTACTTTATTTTATTTTATTCCACGTTTTGTTAGTGTTAGGTAATATTATACCACATCAGCATTGTCCTTTGTTTAATCTGTATTTTAATAATATTTTAAAATCTTAATAAGCATGTAACTTTTGTATGATTTCATTATTCGCTGTTGAGTGGACGAGAAGGCCTTATGCTCTGCTTACGTCTACCAGCTTAAGTAAAGCAGTATTATTGTTATTATTTATTTATTTATTTCCTAATTCATTTAATTATTTTCTTCAGTTTGGTATTAATATGTTATATATAATTTGTTTTATACTGCATCATTCTCCATTGCATTTAATTCTGTATGTGCTAGAGCGAGTTTTATATTTTGAAAATTCCTCCTAAATTTTGTTTTGCTTTGTTTTATCACCTAATATATTTAATTATTCTATTCAGTTTGGTGTTAATCTGTTATATATATTTTGTTTATATCATTCTCCATTGCATTTAATTCTTTGTGTGCTTGAGCGAGTTTTATATTTTTTAAATTTATGTTTTATATTTAATCACTTTCTTCAGTTTGGCATTAATCTATTATATAATATTTCGATTATAATCATTCTCCTTTACATTAATTCTTTGTGTGTCAGACTGCGTTTTATATTTTGAAAATTTCTTCTAAATGTGTTTCACTTTATTTTATTACTTAATGTATTTTATTACTTTCTTCGATTTGGTATTAATGTATATGTTTTTTTTTCATCATTCTCCTTTGCATTAATTATTTGTGTCAGAGTGCGATTTATATTTTGAAAATTCCCCCTAAATTTGTTTTACTCTATATTATTACCTAATATATTTAATTACTTGATTCAGTTTGATATTGAATATATGAGACCTATATTATTTTATTTATATCATTCCCCATTACATTAATTCTTTGCCTGTTAGAATGAATTTTATATTTTGAAATTTTCCCCTAAATTTGTTTTGCTTTATATTATCATTTATCACTCAACGTGTTTAAACACTTTCTTCAGTTTGGTATTAATCTATTATATATTATTGAGTCCACCGCTGTGATCTCGAGGAAGCGTGCTGTCTTGTCACGCAGCGGGCCCGGGTTCGATCCCCGGTTGGGACAGTTTTTCTGGATGAGGTTTTTATCGGGGTTTTTCCTCATCTGTAAGACAAATGTCAGAAAACCTTTAAGGTCCAAACGGTCCCCGAAATCATATGGCCAATCGTCATCATCCTTATCATTGTCATCATCATCCCTCACCGGTGTGGAAAGCAACGGGAAGCTACCACACCTACAATTCCCTAGTAAAGCTGCAAAGCATAGCATGAAAATACTATGATTGCCGTGAAAGACCTGCCTTGGGACAGAATTACTATGGATGGACGGATACATTATTTTGTTTATATCATTCTCCTTTACATTAATTCTTTATATGTCAAACTGCGTTTTATATTTTGAAACTTTCTCCTAATTTGTTTTATTTTATGTTATCTATTAATGTCTCTAATTATGTTCTTCAGTCTGGTATTAATCTATTCCATATTGTGTTCTTTATTTTATACTCCTTTGTATTATTCTTTTAATTTTTCATATGCCAGAATTTATTTTATATCTTAAAATTGACTCCTGAATTTATATATTTTGTTTTCCCTCTCCATTTAACTAAAACTTTGCAATGGTTATTATTACCTAATGTATTTAATTGCTTTCTCCAGTTTGGTATTAATCTATTATAGCCCATTATATTTTGTGTATATCATTCTTCTTTACATTCGTTATTTGTATGTCAGAGTAAGTTTTATATTTTGAAACTTTCTCCTAAATTTGTGTTCTATATTATTTCCTAATGACTATAATTACCTTCTTCAGTCTGGTATTAATCTATTCTATATTGGTTTGGTTATTTCATTTACCTTTGTATTGTTTTATATTTTATATATGCCAGAACTTATTATCTATCTTGAAATTTGCTCCTAAATGTATATATTTTGTTTTCCCTCTCATTTTAACTAAAACTTTACAATATTGACCATATATTCTATTTGTATTATTTATTTAACTGAACTGCATGAGCACGAACAATTGCTCATTCGGGTAACAATACTGTGTACTACATTTATTTGTGAATATCATCCGGTAGATGAGAGTCTCATTTATTTGTTCTTTACTAACCTTCTGAGTAGGTGTTCGAATATTATTAAAATCTTAGTAATGGTCCGGGATACGATCTAATTTTTCTATCTCAGGCCGATTTAGGTCCATCATACGAATGTTTTAAATATATCTAACCGCAATGAAAATAATGCAGCAATGCGTAACACATATTGTTTTGTTGTGTAGGCTATTAAGGCACTCTAAACTGGCGGGTCCGTGACGTCATTGTTGTACTTGAAGATACCGAAGTGAATTGGTACTACTACTGACTAAAACTATCGACTGATATATTATTACTGAAGAAGCATTTCAAATGTGAATGTGTACTTAGGAGTGATCATAAGTTAAAGTTAAACTTATAATTGACTGTAAAATAAGAACTATCTCAACACTGATACAAACAACAGCGACAGCGTTTTCTTTCATGTCTACACTTCGGATTGGAATGTAGACTGAGCGGTAGCCCTTAGGCCATAAGATGGCAAATAAGAAACTGTCCTCACCCGCCGGTGTACAGTGTTTTATTAGAAATATTAATTAAAACCAGTGAATCTTACTAATTGCTAATTCAGTGATTAAAACTTATGCACTTTATCCCATATATTGTTTATTTTATTATTATTATTATTATTTTAT
Organism: Diploptera punctata; assembly: GCA_030220185.1. Lineage (NCBI taxonomy): Eukaryota > Metazoa > Arthropoda > Insecta > Blattodea > Blaberidae > Diploptera > Diploptera punctata. The sequence continues at coordinate 490,305 of JASPKZ010002686.1, read as the reverse complement.
TTTTATTATTATTATTATTATTAATACTATTTATTATTATTATTATTACTATTATTACTATTATTACTATTATTATTATTTATTATTATTATTATTATTATTATTATTATTATTATTATTATTATTATTATTATTTAAGCTTTAACATTAAGGTCATACCTCTTTTAGGCTCTTAAGGTGTGTTTTCTTATGCAGTTTACTGATTTACAATAATTTTAATGTTACGAATTGATAATTGATATTAAATGTGTTCTTGTAATAAAATTTTAATCTAACATTTATCTTGATGGTTGTGAAAAACCAGG